>JACEIK010000770.1:290154-316443 GCA_018107945.1 Datura stramonium
ACTAGCCTCCAGTGCAACTGTCAACACCCAAACTTTCAAGCTCAGAGATCCACATATTCTCCGAGCAAGAATATAAGGAAACTAATCATCAAACTTGTTGCTTCTAGAATTGCGAATTAAAGAGTAAGGCTCAACAAAAACCATCTTAACATGTTAATATCTCAAGTAGTTATGGACTAGCAAGTCCTTCAACCTGCTTCAGAACAACCATGTGGGAGAGGGGAAGTAAGTTAACTGAGAACAAATTCTGAAAGAAAGATATACCCCTTCAGTTATCATGATACTAAGCAGAATCAATTAACATCAGAAACTAAAACAGCATATTATGACAGACACGAGGGAGCAAATAAAGGGTTAAATCTCCATAGTTATTGGAGTTATCTTACTTACAAGGTAAGCAATATTCAAACTTCTTAACTCGCTCCAACTTCAAGTGTTTTAAACCAGCCCTGAAATAAGCACGTCAAAAGATATTATCAAAGAAAGTTTTTCATCTCCTATTGCCTCTTTAATACGCAAGCTCAAGTTATGACACTGGAAAATTCTCCTCAGAACCTGAATTTCTGTGTGCCAAACAAACCAAATAAAACCAGCCAAACCATCAAAAAAGAATGTTGGAGGCAACGAAGCATACCTTCTCTGAGTACACCTCAGAATAAAAATTTGGGATTTGAGTCTTTCAACTTGAGATTCCCTGTTGGAACAGTGAGAACCAAGATATAAACCACTTACATAAGACATACAAGAGACAAAACAAGAAGAAAAAAAAGGCCAACTTAGGAACAAGAATACTATTGTTCTCAACGAATATATGCACTGTTAGAAGCCAAGGTAGACACGCATAAGACTTACAAGAGACAATGAGAATGATAAAGTCAAACCAGGGGGGGAGGGGGGCAACAATACCGTTTTTCCAAAGGGATGTATGGAACCCAGTCCATTTTCATCTGTTTCATTGGCAATATCTCTTCAGCTTCCCTTTGTACAGAGTTTATTCCAATTTTATCAGAAGGTGGAAAAGGAGATACAACCTGTTCAAACGGAGGAACAAAATTAACAAAGGAGGAGGAGATCTTTTTGATGAATAAGTGCTTTTACTTGGCCTGTATGTGAGGTAAAAGAATGTCAAGTTCTGAAATCACTTTCCTTATCCAAAAAGCACAAAAACTAAAACCATAATAAGGACACCTTAATACACTAGAAACCAGGAAAAGTTTACTGAAGTCACTGGTGTTCTCTACTCCTTCCTTTGTCCATCTTAGTTTTCTCAATTTTGTAACTCTTTTATATGGCTCAAGCCCCCGATAAGAAAAAGCAATCAGCCGCTGTGACAGACCGGGACTCAGATCAGATGGTGGAGTACTATTTTGAGAAATTTCCTTACACAGGTGTATAACACTGTTCACATTTGCAAAACTCTTAAGGACACTAACAGCAATGGAATGGGCTCAAAAGTAAGCTCTTTGTGATCTCCGTGTCAATATTCAGAGGGTGGAGCAGATTAAACCTCTGCCAACAAACTAGAGGTCAAAATGGGTCCAACTGAAAAATGCAGCCATTTTTATTTTTATGAGCAGTCAAGAGTACATATATAGCAGTGAAGGAACAAGGTTAACAGGTGTAAATACTTCTATATAATGATTGGATCTTAGTGACTTACAGCAACCACAACAGGTATACACGTGACTTTTGATTGGCCCTGGAAAAAAACCAATTGAGCTGCAAAAACAAGAGAACAGCTGTACATGAAGTAAATCAATCAAAGGATGCATAGGATATTAGCCATACGAAAAACAGATTAAGTTGAAAGAATATGATCAACTATTCAAAAGAAAAAACATGTTTCAGGGTACATGAAACAGAAATAATTATGAATGCTATCACATATAACACAAAATTGAAAGGAAAAAGAAGGTAATCAGATCAAATGAAGGGGTCAATGAAATCCATGAAATTGTTCAGCAAGATTAGAAAAAATAAAAAATTGAATCATAATTATTCATAAGAAATCAACATGAAAGAAAAAGGAATGAATCAGCTTAAGGGGTCCATGATTGCCAGGTGAAATTGCATAGCAAGATTAGAATAAAGAGAAATTTGAACATGGAAAATGGTGGAACATGACTATTCACAAAACATGGATGGAAGAAGAAGAGAATAGATCGGCTGAAGGGGTCAACGATCTCTAGATAAAATTGTATAGAAAGATAAACACTAAACAGAAATCTGAACCACATTGTAATGCAGTTTCAAAGATCACAACTATGAGTCACACTACTTGGAGCATAGAATATGAATATGACAAAACAATAAGTAAGACAACAAGCTCCAGCTACCACTTACGTTCTGTACAACCAAAAAGGTAGACTTTCTTTCCATGCAATTCTCCACCTTCTTCAAATGCATCCTATCAGAAGTCCAACAAGACCTGTGAGTTATCTTATCTTTTCTAAAAAAAAACAAAATACTTTGTTTATTTAAACAGAAGGCAGATAGTGAACTGAAAATAATCAACTCACTTCGAGATTTGAGAAATTCCATTTGTATTGGTAAACCATGTCAATCTGATCCCACTGGCACCAAGAAAAATAATACATTCAAATTTCAGCAATTATAAGCAAGAAAATAAAAAACATAAACCAGAAGGCTATGGCGATGAATAAACAGAAAGCCATTATATCAAAAATGAATAAACAGAAAGCCATTATATCAAAAATAAATAAACAGAAAGTGATCAAATTCTAACCTCTGTGCCAACAGGGAAAACCTCTTGCCATAGATCTTCCTGCAGAACATACCAATTGAAAGCGTAAGGCAGCAGAGAAATAGGATTATTGTCTAAAAGAGCAAGTAGGAAATTGCAAATTTCTGCAATAAAAGTTCTAACAAGTACAACTGCAACTATGATGATAAGCACAATGTAGTGTACTGTGGTGTTTCTTTCTGGGCTCGTCCTCCATGACAAGACTTCAAGATATAGCAGCTTGGATAATTTCTTGACTTTTAAATTATTTCATAGGACTGGAGTATGAAAACAGTAGAAACTAAAATATTGATGCCATTTTTGTACATTTAGGAAACTAAAATATTGATGCCATTTTTGTACATTTAGGAAACTAAAAGATACCACCCAATGGCTTGTCTTAATTTTAGAGAAATCAAACATATAGACCACAAATGACATCCTTCGCCAAACCCTAGAACAAGTAACTTCAAATATATCAAGACGAAAAGGGCAAAACAGTTCTAAGGTCAGTTGAGTCTTCAAGTTCAAAGCGCAAATAAAGAATGGGCTTTAACAAAGAAAGGCGCAAATGGAGGAAATATACAAATATATGTGTGTAGTCCAAGACTAACAAATACAAGAATGAATAACAAATATATGGACAAAGAATTGAAAAAAAATACAATAAAGCGAACTATCAATTGTTTTAAGTTGTAATTTGCCTCTCCAGAATTGCGCTTATTGGCAAGGAAACATATGTCTTAGAGCTTTGATGACGATGCTGATACACCCATAAAGCGAGGCGAAGCATTCAATTTGTTTTATGCCTTGCTTCAGGGCTTAAGCTGTCCTTTGACAACACTGATCAATACACAAGATAGAACACTCAAAAACAATCCAACCATTGACTTCAACTCATTGTTAACAACTTCGTATAAAAATTCAAAGTAATGTTCATATGCTAGCTAACAACATCATCCATCACTGCTAGGAATCAGCAAAGCCAAAAGAAAGAAATAGTTCTAATAACTAAGACACATACTTTTTGAGAATATAACTAAAACATATACTTGAGCAAAAATCCCAAGATAGCATTAACAATCATCAAAATATCAAATCATAATATTCAAGCTTAAACAAAACGACTTAGCAGTTGAAAGAATCATACCTACCCTACAGTATTAAAGGGAACAACAAGACTTCACAAAATACCCCAAAATCAATTAAGCCAGAACCTAAGCTAGCATTAACAACTATCAGAATACCAAACCATAAACAGAGTAATTAGCACTTCAAAGAACCCAATTTAACCTGCATTGTCAAGCAATTAAAAAAACAGAGCAAATCAAATACTTGAGCAAAAACCCACATTATTAACAATCAATGAAGTACCAGTCAATCAACCACACCCTAATCTCAAACTAGACAGGGTTCAGCTATATGAATCCCCCCACGATACATTCTGCTTTATCCAGGCCTATTAACAATCATTACATTAACCAGCAGCCGCTTAGTAGTTTCAAGATTCAACTTACTACTTAACATTTTCAAAAGTGGAACAGCCAAAATAACCCACAAAGTTAAAACAAAAGATAAACGGCAGCTCCCATTTACCAAATTACGCTTCTCAGGGAAGTACTCAGTCTCAGTCTCATGCTTAGCAATCTTGGCTCGTTTAGCTTGGCGCTTAACAACTTTGCTTGGCTCTGCTTTGTCATTTTTGTTGGGCTCCTCTTTGTGATTTTCTTGAACAGATTCGCTTTGCTCAGCAGCTGATTGGATTTGTGCAGGCTCATTCTTGTTGGTCCCTTCTTCGGTGGTTGCGGTTTGTTCTAGGGTAGTAGTGTCCTCCTCTTTGGACTTGCCTTTTCCTCCTACTTCTCTAGCCTTTCTCTTTGTACCTTTCCTCATTGTTTGATTTTTGGGTATATATGGGGGTACGAATGTATAGATGGAAAGGGTATTAAGGGTTTGTTGCGGTGGGAATTTGAATGGAGGTGGAAGAGAGGCGATGGCGGAAAATAGAAGAACCCAGAAAAGAGAGGCGCTGAGGTAATAAGGAGGCAATTTTGAGGGGAAGGGGGATGGGGGCAATAGCGCGTAAATCGGACGCGAGCAAGATGACTATAGTAGGAGGGAGATTGGAAAATTTGGCCGCTATTTGGTTTTCCGCCTTTTTCAAAGTTCAATAGTAAATTCTCAAGCCTATCATTATTTCAAGGGAATTATTTCAATACATCTTTTTTATTTTATTTTTTTAAGTTAAAATAACAATTTATTTAGTTAATATTATGCATCATAACAAACATAAGTGGCTGCATTTCTGCTGTCACGAGTGGAGAAATTATTTTCTAATTTTTTACAAAAAAAAAAAGAAAAAAATTTAGTTTTATGACTTTTTTTTACAGATTTTTATTTTTACACATAAGAGATCATCATTTTTATATATAAGATGTTACACCCCATAAGTTTCTATCGTTTAGCCGATGCATTTCATACGTATGTTGAGAGTTTTGGAGTACGACGCATATGGAAAAGGGCTCACGGAATGAATGCATGAGCACGGTACCGAGCTAGCGGGTGGGAGAAGGCCGGAGGCAAGCCGCAACGGGCACCGCGTCGCGGACCCCCTCCCGCGCGATGGGGAGCGCGTCGCGGACCTCCCCCACTGCCTCTACATATATATATGTTTAAGTGAGGAAACTTGATTTATTTAAAACATTTTATAAAACAGATCCTTGGCCCTACGATGAAGTTCTCTCAACTTTTCTTCGGTTTTTCATCAAATTACATTGTTAAACCCCGTCCAAACGTAAATTCATCCTAGATAACGAGTCACAGGCCTACGAGGAACATCCCTGTTGAGTTATTTCTTGGAAATTCCCTCGGGGTACCGGAACCCCGCCGAGTAAAGGTTGTCGGAATTACTTCAAACTGAGTTCTAAGCGGCTATAGGCAATAGGTAAGCATTTCTCCCTTCTAAATTCTCGAGGAAATTGTGAGTTTTCGGTTGAATAGAATGAAGTTGAATTGTAGTTAGTGTTCTTCGAAAGATATCATTGTTTTTCGATTCCTACTATTGAAATAACCTTATTCTCTCAGCGTAAAGCCTGCAATTGAGTGGAACTGCTGGCTTCAGGATTGAAAACTGCTTGGGTGAACGAAAGCCGGCGTTCGAGGTATGTTAAAATTTATCCCTTTGACAAGTTATCCTCATCATATAATGATACGACCTATGTTCTTGAACGGAGACAACGGTCCTATACGTTGTAATTAGCTGCTGCTAGTTGATAAGGATCATGTATGTTGTGATTAGCTGTTGTCAGTAGATTATGATTATGTATGTTATGATTAGTTGTTGTCAGTAGATTACGATTATATATGTTGTGATTAGCTGCTGTCAGTAGATTATGATTATATATATATATATCGTGGTTAGCTGCTAAAAGATGTTTTGAGAGTATATCGCAGTATCCCTCGTCAGGAAAAAGTATGTTAAATGTGACTCACGCTAGGAGCGTCATAGAAACTCCTCTATTCTTCTGTTCACTGTATTAGTAGAATTCTGATGTTTTGTTGTCATGCCAAGGCATTAGAAGTTTAAGGTTAGTTGTTGGGCCTGAGTTGGTAAGTTGGATAGCATAGGGCGCAGCCATGCGATATAACTATCGGTTTGGCGCTTGTGTTGTCAGTAAAGCTCGCCTAGAGGCCATTGGCGTACCTTGACGCCTCCAGGGCCAGAATTTAGATAGGATGGTCTTACTCTAGAGTCAGCGGCACCAGGGTTGCCTAGTGAAATGAATGACAACCAACCACCTAGTTAGCCACTACCAGTGGCTATTAGTTGCAGTCGACTTAGTGCTTGTCATACAGGTCGCCCAAGAAGTCATCCCAGTTATACTAGTCAGATAGACCCGTGGGTACCCTAAGGAGGAAACCTTATTAGTAGTTGGATGCAGGGCCAATGCCCCAACCTGTTCTTATAGATACTCAGGTACAGGTTGCCACGAATGGCTAGGTCCAGATAAACCTGCCTACGAGGCTATGAATTGCCCAAAGAAGTCGTATGAAATCTAAACAGAACAAGTCAATGTATAAGAGACTAGAACCATAATAGTACAAGTATTACCTTCAGGCTAAGAGTTATAGTAAGCTGCCCGTGGAATGTTAGGGCTGACTGCTCAGGAGCATGTCCAATTAGTAGCAGCCCTATAGTTGTTCTAAGCCAAGGAACTAAATAGTTAGTCTTCCGCGATCTTACTGTTCGCTTATGAGCTATCATTGTCCTAACATGACATTCAGAGCTCATTTAGGCCACTCCAGATCTTGCCCTATCCTGTCTAGACCATTAGAGATTATGATCACTACCAGGATCCTCTAATTAGATATAGGCACACGGGGTGTGCTTGTTGGCAGCTTTCAGACATTCTGGGGGCGAGTAGCGGTTGCATTAGTCCTTAAGAGCCAAATACACCTTTTGAGTAGCTAGATTGAGACTAAAATATAGTATATTGGTTGGGATTGACCCACCTAGGATAGCCTTCCGTTGACCAACTTTAGAGTTGCTAACAGTGTCATCGCAATGGGGCTATTGATCGCTCAAAGGAGCTATATGATGTTTCTCAGAGGAGCTATAAGATGTTTCTCAAAGGAGCTGTGTGATGTCCCAAGGGACTATCTTCAGGCCCAAGGGCCATATTACAGTCCATCCAAGATGGGCTTCTACTTTTATGCCGTATCAGCATCACTGACTCTCTGTCGAGCCTTGTGTGCCTAAGTTGCAGTGGAGTCCAGCGAACCCAGAAGCCAGGTAGGTTGGCTATAGTACTAGTAAAATCATAAGAACCTGGATTGAGGTATATAGATTGATTTGTACTTTCCAGGGCTTATGGGGGCTCCGGTAGGTTGTTTCTGTGTTGCTTGCACCTTTTAGGCTTATGGGAGCCAGGTTAGGTTCTTGTTTGTATACTTGCTTGCTAGTTATAGCTTATGAATGTATAGTCGTACAGCTTCAGCTCATATACGTGTAGCAACTTACTAGATGCAGGTTATGGATACGAAAGCTTACAAGTTATCTTCTGCCCTTGCTACTTACTTTCAATCTTTATCAGCTTCTATTCAGCTTTTTATTACCGCCTTACATATTCGATACATATTATATTGATGCCCAACTATGAGGCGCTGCATACTTGCCTGTAGATTTTGATAAACAGATTGTGGAATGTTTAGAAGCTATTCAGAGTCAGCAGATTGGCCAGCTCCTTTCATTCGGAGTTGCCAAGTTGCATAGGTTACCTGTCTTTTATTGGTATAACATTAGTAGGATGGGGCCCTGTCCCGACCACTATTTTTATTTTTAGAGGCTTACAGATTACAGTCTTTAGTTAGTTGTCCATGTTGGCCGTGTGGGGCCTATATATATTCAGTTTGAGGTGTTGGTCGTGTGGGGCCTAGTATAGCTTTCAGTTAGCAACCTCGTTGGCTGTAGTGTTTACATGACAACCTGATTTTTCATTTTGTTATAACTAAACAACATAGTAGTCTTGTCGGCTCGCATAGGATCCCCTTTATTATTGTGTGTTGGGTTAGCTGTTTTCTTTTACAGGTTGCTATGGGGCCTTATCGGCCCGAGGCTGTATTTACAGCCGAGATATAACAGTTTATTTTCTTGATTTTGAGTCGCTGGTGAGCACCAGAGGTGCATATGCCTAGTCAGGTCAGCCTAGATCCTAGTATGGCATTAGATGTCAGTCATATCTTCCAAGGTGGGGCATGACATAAGAGATTTGAAAAGATCATTTTTTTTTATTCAAATTGTAAAAGACCAAAAAAATTCATTTTCTCTAATGACAATACTGTTTTGGCCGATAAAATTATTACAATTCAAATTAGTTAAAGGTTTTACATGCCTAGCAAAAATAGTTTCTATTTTTTTTGCTTTTATAACTTTCAAAACAAACAATGAGGGGTTGTCTGGTCCGCAAAAAAATTTATTCTTATTGGTCTTATGTTAGCTTCTGGCCTTTTTGGCCTCGTTATAGTAGTTGTGATTTTTGTTAAGCCAAATAATTCAAGCATAGAACGGAAAAATCTGCTCCAATTAATCAAGTTGTTGATTTTTTTTTATTCTTAATTTTTTTATGACAATTAAGCCAATCATTATAATTAGAGCTCTCGATATTTTGGATCTCTCTAGCCTTGATTCTTCCAACAAGTTTTTGTAGCAATGCAGTTTATAAAAAAAGGTTTTTAGTTTACAGATGACGCATAGGAGGCTTGTGTCGATGCCCAGGAAAGATAGGTATTAACATTGTGGATAGCCCACTGTGATTACAAAGTCACTTGAAGAATTCCATTTTCTTGGGATATTATATTTTTCAAATTCATTTGAAATCCTTAGTGTTGGTATAAGCAATTAGAGGCATTCTCCTTAACATGCTTATACACGGATTAATGAGATTATCAACTGAATTCATATTCCAGGATTTGAATCTCCTCAATCTTTTCCTCCACGTCCTTGGGCAGGATATAGAAAATATTATTAAAAATTCAGGATTCCTTTTCAAGTAAATTTGGACAGTCATATTCTGCTAGAGGTCCATTTATTAGCTCAAGGAGAGATTTTGAATGAGGCATCCGTCTATCTAGCCAAAATTTAATATTTCTATCATCTCCTATTTTTCAAAAGGTATATTCCTTACAAATATTCCAATAAAAAAAATTTCAAGTGTTATTCTTGACTTTCATATGTTGGTCTGTGTTTCCAGTATATTTCTTAGTTAGCAGCAAAGCCCATTGGAACATAGGTTGTTTATATAGCCCACAAGATAATTAGCTAGCAAAACATTACTTTTAAAGCTACATCTTTGCACTTCTAGACCACCAATCTCATTGTTATTTGTAACTATACCTCCCTTTAATAGATGAAAAATATAAACATGCATCTTAATATACTTCATAATGTGAGTAGAGATATTATTAAGGGACACTTTAATCAAAGTAGTACATCCAACAACGTGTAAAGTCTTAATTTTCATCTTGCTAATTTTGCCCGGAGACTATCAATAATGACTTGCTATTTTAGGAGTTGTTTATGAAGGATTAGAAACCCAAGATATTTTTCAAAGACTTTACTAACCCTAATGTTCATTTACTTTGAGATAGAATTTTTGGTGTTAAAAGTGGCAATTATCAAAAAAAATTGACTTATGTTATTGCCATTTTGGTCAGACTATTCGCAGAAATTTCTAAGAGTATATTTAATTGCTTTGTGGTTTTCAATATTAACCTTTGATATTACAACTAAGTTGTTAGCAAAGAAGAGATGAGACATGGGGGGGGGGAGGGGTGTTCATATTTGGATACTTTGATGAGAATGCATGATTTTAAGGTAATCGCCGGATTTATATATTGTGATAAGACTTTCATACATAGTATAAATATGTATAGAGACATAAGATCCCATTATTTGATACCCCTAGATAAACTGAAAAACTTGGTTCTTGTATTATTCACAAAGATGACAACTTTACTAGTACAAATACAAGACATAATGAGATTGATAACATTGGCTGGAAAATTAAAGTAGGAAAGTGTGTATTCTATAAAAAAATATTTTAGTTTATTGAAAGCCTTTTCGAGATCTATTTTCATAATAACATTTCCTAGCTTTTCTTTTATTTCTTAAAAATTATTAATAATCTTTTGTACAACAATGATATTATCTCTAATCTATCTATTAATTAGGAAGGTTGATTGACAGGTCCTCTAAGTTTGTCTATCAGTGGTCTAAGTCATTTATAATAATTTTATAAGTGGTATTGTAAAAGCTTATTGGATCAACATTAAAGAAGTAGCATTGTTACATTATAAAATCAAGCAGACGTGGGTACTATTAATGTCCTAATGTCCTTAGAGATCTTTACTTCTGTCAGGATCCAAGTTGCGACCCCGGATCGAGACACGGAATCTAGAACCACGAATGGTTCTAAGATGACCCATGGCATATGTATAACAACTGGACAGCATAATTTAAAGCGGAAATACTTAAAACTTGAGCATGAATACGCGAAAATCTGAATATAAAAAAACATAAATAAAAGTGTTAACATCACAATACCAAATCAAAAACTAAACATACAAGTCTATGTCGCGACTCGAGTCTACACCCTAGCCGTAATACGGGACAAGGAACCCCCAAAGCACCAAGTCGACTCATGGCATAATCATAGCATATTACTTATCAAAGAAACAACCAACAACATGATCAATCGGAAGCTAACTACAAGAGTCGATTAGAAAATCCAAAATCATAAATGTAACAACACTTAATATAACGCTGAATCTACTTAGACAAGTCTGAAAGCCTTCTACTAAACTGATGAGTTGCTGGGACAAGCCCCTAGCTAACTCATAAGTTCTGAAAACTGAAACATAAAGATAATGTGAACATCAATTACGTCCTCGAAAGATGAGGACTCACCACTAGCTGCTGAGTAAAGATGAAGCATATCTAATCACGAGCTAAGTTCAGAAACCTGAATCTATATCATGAAACGATATAGCACAAAAGGCATGCGATCAGTACTTGAAATGTACTGAGCATGCGGGATAACATAATTAATAAAATAAACAAGTATTCGATAAAGGATTTAATCAAATACATCAACATAACTGATTTAACATGTCACTACCTTCTTATGACTCACATACACATATATATACATGAAACTTTCCTTTGAATCTCATTTTATGCAACATCTTCGAACTCATGCATAAGGGTCAAGTTCTGAATATTTAATGAGAGCCGAATCTGAATTTAGCATCACACACTGTACTGAATCACTACTGATAACTGAGACTGATTATCATTTTACTTAACCCATTATAATCTGAAAGGTGGGTCATACAAAGCTAAGTCATGCTAATATAATCATTAAGGGAGTCATCCTCTACTATGGGGAGTCCCAACCGAACTAAGGTATCACTCTCTACTATGGAGGAACCCGACCGAACTAGGGAATCACTCTCTACTATGGAGGATCCCGACTGTGCTAGGAAGTCTCTCTCTACTATGGAGGATCCCAACTGTGCTAGGGAGTCTCCCTATACTATGGAGGATCCTGACTTTGCTAGGGAGTCTCTCTTTACTATGGAGAATCCTGACTGTGCTAGGGAGTCTATCTCTACTATGGAGGGTCCCGACTGAGCTAGGGAGTCTCTCTCTACTATGGAGGATCCCGACTGACCAAGGAAAAATAATCTCGACTATGGAGAGTCCCTGGCTAATTAGAATCTGAAAGGTACTAGTCTGACGTTATATATATGGTCTATGCTATTACAGCTAGTCAGAAACATGAACATACTCTGCTTTCATCATACATCATTCATTTCGGAAGGGACGGGGCTACTTTTTACTAACAACAAGCCCAACATTCTGAAATTATCATTCTCATACTTTATCATCATAATTCATATCATCATGGAGCCATACCAGTATTTCTTCATAGGTCTTACATTAATGAGCGTCTTTAGATTCACATCATGCATAATACATTCGCAACATTAAATTCCGGCTTCATATTATTCGACATGTATCATAGAGACCTTCATGATCCATGGATCCAATTCGTACTTTAACATACATACATTGATTCATAAAATCTAGATTTAGGAGAAGTCATATACTTACTAATATCTCAAACATATTCAACGGGATCATAAGAGAAGCAGACATCTTTATTTCATATGGCGCATTTCAAGATTTACTCCAATTCATGAGAAGGATGCATTAGTTAGGCCATTATCATAGATTTACCTCATATCCAATTAATTTAATCAAAAGCATAAGGGACACATATATCTTTACTTTCAATTATTCAAGCCCATGAACTCTAATTTATTCTCATCACCTCTATCAATGGCATATTCAAATTCTTAGGGATAATCATACGATCTTCACATACTAAACATGGATGCAAGAAATTTGCAATAATTGAGTGAACAATGATAAAACCTTATTCAAAGTTTAAGTCATTCATGAAGAACATTCTATAACTCCACATTTTTAATCACCCAACATGTAATTCAAGGTAACCCAATTATTTCATATCATACTGAATTCATAATCACAAGAGATCTTGGAATTTAGAGGATCATAGAACAATTCTCCATCTATTTAAAAACCCTAGGTCATGCTCTTCTAAATTAATTGAAATTGGGGCATTTTGATAAAAACACTTTGGGGCACAAGGACGGAAGATGATTCCTGTTGAAAGACCCGCATACCTGCTCTGAAGAGTTCCCCTCTTGCACTTGACCTTGAAGCCTTTAGAGAAATCCCTTGAGCCTTGGGAAAGAGACGAAGAAGGTTTGGGGAAGTTGTTTCATGAAGAATAAGGGTTTAGGCTTGATATCCCTTTAAAAACGTCCCATACTAAGCTCAAAACGACATGGTTTAGAAGTTAAAAGTATAGGAGTTTATAGAAATGCCCCGGAAAAACGCAGGAAAAAGTTACTCTGCCAGTCCCCACGAGAGACTCCACGGGTTGTGGGGACGGGCGACGACTCGTGGGAACGACTTGTGAAGTACACTAGATGCACCCCCTCTTTCTGCTCTTCTCTCCCCATGGATCACTTGACGAGTTGTCAGGTGAGCGATGACTCATCCCCCTCATCCGTGATCACCACTCCCTCGGGACCCATCCTTGACTTCCATCCTTCACCCAACGACCGACTCAACGAGTCGTTGCCTGGCAGGATGACTTGTTAAGTTGTCCGTGGTTACTGAGCTTTTCCCCCCTTCCTCACAGCTTCTCACGAGTCAGACCACGACCCGTTAGGTTACCTAACGAGTCATTCTCTAACTAGTTCTGAGGAAAGTTTCTACTGGTTTTTTCTGTTATGCTCCATCTAACTCTGGGGTCTGATCTCAAGGACTCTTAGGGTGTTACAATATCTCCCCCTTGGGAACATTCGTCCTCTAATGTTGGATAAACATGTTGAAAAAGGTGGGAACGAAACCAATCAATCCATCACAGCTAAAACCAATGAAGCATCAGGCTTGGAGCTGATCTTACTCATCTGGACTGAATTTCTAACTCAATCATGCATGTTATGGAACAAGAGAGAGACCGACGGACATGAACAAACATAGGGCTAGATAGAACACTGAAAAGGATTCTTCCCCTTTAACTGACACTGAACTCACACGGACTGAGCCTTCGCTCTCAAGTCATCTTATGCTACAGGGTTAGAATTCACAACATCCGGTCTAACTTCATTTAAAGGTCTCATAAGCATGAATCATTCATAACATCTAAAACTGAGCACATACATGAAATAACCTGAGTTTGCTGAACTACGACGCATATTCTAGAGATTGAGTTCGAGTTGATCATATTGGGAGACATGAATTAACACACATAACTGATTCATAACACGAAAATGAACCTAAAGGATTCGTAAAGTAAGATCGGCATCGCTGTTTGAAGCGGTTATCTAGAACTTCTGGGAGTCCGCACATAGGGATAGGTATATCTCAGCTTCAACTGAACTATCAAGAAAATGATCTAAACTTGAAGGGGTTGACATATCATGACTGTTAGGGTTAAAACTCCCCTACAACCAAATCCAAGACCCGACTAGGCTCACATACTTACCATCTCCTCCTTAGCTTTAAGCCATCATTCTGAGGCTCCTGAATTTTCTCAAGGTTGGGACTAATTCACTAACTCGCAACTCCCCCCTTTTCACCTCTAGCCATCACAACCAATCTTGCAATAACAACTCACATCACGCGTAGACAACCTCTTCTCAACAATAAATCCAAGATATTTATCAAATTCTGGGGTTCTAGGCTTAGCAACATACAAAGAGTTATGCAAGATTCACAACATACCTGTGGACACTACTGGTGACTTGCCCTTAATCCTGGTATGCTGTCCTAGCATAGGAGCAGTTTTGATGACGTCCGACATCTGGGCTAGATGATGCACACCGATGAAATGGGAGGGCTATGGGGGCTACTGAAGAAATGACCGAGGACCTACTCTCGCCTCTCTTTACCGCTGCACAATCTCGGTGTTTATGACCTGACCGACCTCACCAGAAGCAAACATCCGATCCAGCCATACACTCTCCCAAGTGGTGTTTCCCACGATTGGCACACATGGGATACGTGATCCCCCTTACTCTAGGTCTGTACAGAGCACTGACTGTTGAAAATGCTGGGGCTTCCGACTTTTGCTGAGAAAGTGGGCGGTGTCCACCACTCGTTCTTGGCGAAGAGGACTCTAAATCTCCTCTCCTGGCCCTCTTAGACTCTCTCTCCTTTTCCTTTACTTTCTCTACCTCCATTTGTTGCGCAACTATCACCAAGCGTGAAAAGTCTATGTCCCTATGCAACATAGTAGTCCTGCATTCTTTAATCAAAGAGTCTGACACTCCATTCATGAACCTGCTCACTCGGGCCCTCTAGTCCGCTACCATCTCTGGGGCATACTTGGATAACCGGGTAAATTCCTACGCGTACTCTTGAACTGTCATGTCATTCTGTTTCAGGTTGATGAACTCTGTCGCCTTAGCCTCTCTCAACTCTCTAGGGAAAAACCTGTCTAGGAACGCGGTCTTAAATTCATCCCAACTTACGGGGCCCGCTCCAACCCCTCGACTGTCCCTCCACTAACAAAACCATATATAAGCAACTTCTTTTAGCTGGTAGGAGGCTAAGTCTGTGCTCTCAATTCCCGTCACTCCCATGATGTGAGTACTTTTCTGAATCTCTTCCAAGAACTCATACGGGTCCTCGTCTACCTTTGACCCCAAGAACTCGGGTGGGTTCATTCGGAGAAAATCTCTCACCCTTGTCACCGCTACATTTCCATTCAGGGGAATATGAGCCATAGCTTGCTGGTTAATCTGGGCAGTTACGGCCTTTGCCAACATATTAAGAGTAGCCCAAAACTCGGCATGGGTAACATGGTTGTCCATCGGGTTCGCCGGGGCTGGTGGTACCTGTTGGCGATCATTACCATTTCTTCTTCCATTTGCTCTTCTAGGAGGCATTATCTGTGAGCGCGTAAAGCACGAGTCAGAGAAGGAACTGTTTAGAGCTTCATACTCTACGCACGATAAGAATCATGAAGAAAAGGAAACATTCCTAAAATGTCTCGTAGCCTCCTCATCATAAGAGTGGCACACTTCACACCCATGAAGAAGACTCTACTTAACGCGGCTTTCAGACACCCTATGACACTCTAAACCTTTGCTCTGATACCAAGTTTGTCACGATCCGAGTCTACATCCTAGCCGTAATACGGGACATGGAATCCCGAAAAGCACCAAGTCGACCCATGGCATAATCATAGCATATTACTTATCAAAGAAACAACCAGCAACATGATCAAACGGAAGCTAACTACAAGAGTCAATTAGAAAATACAAAATCATAAATGTAACAACACTTAATATAACACTGAATCTACTTAGACAAGTCTGAAAGCCTTCTACTAAACTGATGAGTTGCTGGGACAAGCCCCCATCTAACTCATAAGTTCTGAAAACTAAAACATAAAGATAATGTGAACATCAATTACGTCCTCAAAAGATGAGGACTCACCACTAGCTGTTGAGTAAAGATGAAGCATATCTAACCACGAGGCTGAGTCTGGAAACCTGAATCTATATCATGAAACGATATAGCACAAAAGGCATGCAGTCAATACTTGAAATGTACTAAGTATGCGGGATGACATAATTAATCAAATAAACAAGTATACGATAAAGGATTTAATCAAATACATCAACATAACTGATTTAACATGCCACTACCCTCTTATGATTCACATACACATATATGTAAATGGAACTTTCCTTTGAATCTCATTTTATGAAACATCTTCGAACTCATGCATAAGGGTCAAGTTTTGAACATTTAATGAGAGCCGAATCTGAATTTAGCATCACACACTGTATTGAATCAATACTGATAACTGAGACTGATTATCATTTTACTAAGCCTGTTATAATCTGAAAGCTGGGTCATACAAAGCTGAGTCATGCTAATATCATCATTAAGGGAGTCATTCTCTACTATGGGGAGTCCAACTGAACTAAGGTATCACTCTCTACTATGGAGGAACCCGACCGAACTAGGGAATCACTCTCTACTATGGAGAATCCCAACTGTGCTAGGGAGTCTCTCTCTACTATGTAGGATCCCGACTGTGCTAGGGAGTCTCTCTCTACTATGGAGGATCCTGACTGTGCTAGGGAGTCTCTATCTACTATGGATGATCCTGATTGTGCTAGGGAGTCTCTCTCTACTACGGAGGATCCCGACTATGCTAGGGAGTCTCTCTCTACTATGGAGGATCCCGATTGACCAAGGGAAAACAATCTCGACTATGGAGCATCCCTGGTTAACTAGAATCTAAGAGGTACTGGTCTGACGTTATATATCTGGTCTATGCTACTACAGCTAGTCAGAAACATGAACATACTCTGCTTTCATCATACATCATTCATTTCGGAAGGGTCGGGGCTACTTTCTACTAACGACAAGCCCAACATTCTTAAATTATCATTTTCATACTTGATCATCATAATTCATATCATCATGGAGCCATACCAATATTTCTTCATAGGTCTTACATTAATGAGCGTCTTTGGATTCACATCATGCATAATACTTTCACAACATTAAATTCTGGCTTCATATTATTCGACATGTATCATAGAGACATTCATGTAATCTAGATTTACGGGAAGTCATATACTTACTCATATCTCAAACATATTCAACGGGATCATAAGAGAAGCATACATCTTCATTTCATAAGACCCATTTCAAGATTTACTCCAATTCATGAGAAGGATGCATTAGTTAGGCCATTATCATAGATTTACCTTATACCCAATTAATTTAATCAAAAGCATAATGGGCACATATATCTTTAATTTCAATTATTCAAGCCAATGAACTCTAATTTATTCTCATCACATCTCTCAATGGCATATTCAAATTCTTAGGGATAATAATACGATCTTCACATACTAAACATGGATGCAAGAAATTTGCGATATTTGAGTGAACAATGATAAAACCTTATTCAAAGTTCAAGTCATTCATGAAGAACATTCTATAACTCCACATTTTTAATCACCCAACACGTAATTCAAGGTATACCAATTATTTTATATCATACTTAACTCATACTCACAAGATATCTTAGAATTTAGATGATCATAGAACAATTCACCATCTATTTAAAAACCCTAGGTCATGCTCTTCTAAATTAATTGAAATTGGGGAATTTTGATAAAAATATTTTAGGACACAAGGACGGAAGATGATCCCTGTTGAAAGACCCGCATACCTTCTCCGAAGAGTTCCCTGCTTGCACTTGACCTTGAAGCGTTTAGAGAAATCCCTTGAGCCTTGGGAAAGAGAGGAAGAAGGTTTTGGGGAAGTTGTTTCATGAAGAATAAGGGTTTAGGCTTGATATCCCTTTAAAAATGTCCCATACTAAGCTCAAAATGACATGGTTTAGAAGTTAAAAGCAAGGAGTTTACAGAAATGCCCCAGGAAAATGCAGGAAAAAGTCACTCTGCCAGTCCCCACGAGATTCTCCAGGGGTCGTGGGGATGGGCGACGACTTATGGGGACGACTAGTGAAGTACACTGGATGCACCCCCTCTTTCTAATCTTCTCTCCAAATGGATCACTTGACGAGTGGTCAGGTGAGCGACGAATCGTCCCCCTCATCCATGATCACCACTGCCTCGGGACCCATCCTTGACTTCCACCCTTCACCCAATGACCGACTCAACGAGTCGTTGCCTGGTAGGACGAGTCGTTAAGTCGTCTGTGGTTACTGAGCTTTACCCCCCCCTTCCTCACAGCTTCTCACAAGTCAGGCCACGACCCGTTCACCGACTCGTTCTAAGGCAAGTTTCTGCTGGGTTTTTTTTCTGTTGAGCTCCATCTAACTTCGAGGTCTGATCTCAAGGACTTCCGGGGTGTTACAGTCTACGTCTGAAAGACTCTACTAACTGATAAGCTACAGGGACAAGTCTCCCAGCTAATTCCAAGTCCGAAACTAAACTAATAAAATGACTTAACTAGAATAAGGCCCTCGAAAGATGAGGACTCACTAACACATGGGCTAAATTGGACTGATACGAGAGTAGGACTAGCAGTGCGACTGAGCCTGATCGCTCGGACCTGTATCATGAAATGATACAACATAGAGTATGTGGTTAGTACTTGGAATGTACTGAGTATGCGAGGTAAGTAAAACATGCTCGTAAAATGATAGTCTAAAAACATGAGCATAATTTAAGATAGGACATGAGAGTAAGGACAACATGCTAAACACTGCATTCTTGAAGTATTCATAACCATGAGATATTCATCATAAGCTGTATATAATGACCAAGGTTTAGAAATAGAAAGTGATGTAATGTACCATACTTGAAATCATACATGAAAACTTATAAGTTGATCAATTGGTCAAATATGTTATAAGACATAATATCATAACGTATGAACATAAGAAACTAAAAACATGAGGAACAATGGGAGAACTCATCATAACCGATACCATCATGATAGAGATTACCTGATGCCCCAACTATCTCGCCCAAGTGAGAAGAGCCGTCCCAAGCTTGCCAAGGCAAGAAACGATAAGTGGCATGATATCACTCGTGAGACCCGTAGGGTTAAACATGAATATATGTCTACGGTGGTGTCACAACCTGAACATAGGCTCGGATCGAGATACGGGATAAGAAACCCCGAGAGGCTCTGAGTCGACCCATGGCATGAACATATATCTAATTCAATCATAGATAAGTGGAAGATCAACACGAATAACATAGCGGAAGTCTAAACAATCATAACATTTGAATATAGAGTCTAAAGCTGAAATACAAACTATGTCCGAAAAAGCCTCTAACACTGATGAGTTGATGGGACAAGATTCCAACTAACTCACTATAGTATGAAAACTGAAAAGACAAAATACAACTGATAATAAGGGCCCTTGCAAGATGAGGACTCACCAACTGAGACTGAGAATTGCTAACTCCAAAAGTTTGACTAGCGGTGGGTCTGGGCCTGAATATCGGAGCCTGTATCATGAAACGATACAACATAGAGTATGCGGTCAGTACGTGAAATATACCGAGTATGCAAGGCAAGTAAAAACAGACAATTAAAATACATAAGAGTTCATAAGAGTAGGACGACATGCTCATAACGTAAATATCATAATGTAAACATAAGGCTCAAGATTTTCAAAACATTCGTAAATCATTCATAATCATAATCATAAGAGAAAAACTTTATTAAACATGACTTGAGCCAAAGTGCATAAACATAACCATACATAAATCATGAGGAATAATGGGAGGACTCGTCATAACCGACACCATCATGGTAGAGTCTTACATGATGCCCCAACTATTTCACTCANCTTATTAAGTTGTTACTTATTCCAGCAAACACCGTCATAACCGACACCATCATGGTAGAGTCTTACATGATGCCCCAACTATTTCACTCAAGTGGGCAGAGTCGCCCCAGGCTTGTCAGGCAAGGGACGTGCAGTATGTGATATCACGAAGAGGGGATCCATTAATATTGGAATATGTTTATATAAACCTATGGTGGCACATAGTTTTGAGACACCGACGTAGTCCTTTGAATGTCGGGATACTCAGTTCTAGACACTGCTCCCAAAAACATGCACATCAGGTTTGAATCGTAACCGTAACATCATTCATGATGTTCATGGTCAAATAAATAAAATCATTGATCCCCATTTAAAATACATGTTTAGCCATGAACAAAGGCCCATAAATTGGTCAAGAATCATAAATCCATAAATAATGAAATTCATGCATACTTGTAAACATGTATAAACTTGACATTTCATAAATCTATGATAAGTAGTTGAGAGAACTCGAATCATAAAGCATAAATCATAATTGGGATATTTAAGATCAAGATCATCATGAAATTATAGCTTGACTTTTCATAAACATTCATAATTGGGCATAATTGAATTTGAAAATCAAATCTATAAACTTATATTTAAAATAGTCGCAAAATCTTCCCATAGATCATAAAACAACATTAGAAACATGCTTGGATCGTACCCATGATCGATATTTAGAGAATTTACGCATTGGGTAAAAACTCCATAGATTCAACAATTAAAATTTTCATGAATTCAGAGGGTATTGGGCATGGGTGTGGACTATTGCACCCATTCATAGCCTTATGTACCTGAATAAACCTAATTTTACCACTTCCTTGATAGCCCAAAGAGAATTAAGGAAGAACTTTGTAGAACTAGCCTTGATCACCTCTCAAACCTCTAACCTTGCATGTATGAATTAGGATAGACTTAGAATGACTTAACTCTTCTTAAATTACTCCATTCTGATCTTAAAACGACGTAGTTTAGGCCTTAGGAACTTAGGAATTATGGGAAAACCCTTAAACTCGCAGGAAAAAATAGACTGCCAGTCCCGACGAAGGACAGGACGACTTGTTACCAGTGACCACGATGCATGGTCACTAGTCGTCACCTTCACTACGAAAATTCTCCTAGGGGTCACCACGGGGGACACCACGACTCGTGGTATACCCGACAAGTCGTGGTGATGACCCGTTAGGAGCACTATCAATTTTCTTCTTCCTTCATATCATCCTTGACCACAACTGACATGATGAGTCGTGATGCTAACCACGACTCGTGGTCACATAAAAACCAAAATTTCCAAAAAAGTCCCAGCCTTTTCCCACGGGTCACTTAACGACTCGTGGGGTTCCTGACGTGACCTGATGCAAAAATTTCTGTTTTCTCCATTTCAAGTCCCGGGTCTGATCTTATGGCTTTCGCGGGGTATAACAATATTTCCCCCGTGGTAACATTCATCCTCAAATGTTGAAAATCATACAGAGAAGCAGAGAAATGCAATCATCACACTCAAATACTGAATATATATGCTGGAAACTGACGGAGTGACTGACTCCAATTTGAACTACATGACTGAACTGAATTCCCGAACCACACATACATCTATTTACTTGAAAGAAACTGAGGTACATGAGATGAACATGAAACTGAATAGAGTATTAAGGAGGAAGCTAATAACTCAAGTTGAAACTGAGCCGGAAGGGAATAAATGCGGGTATTTAGCCATCATATCTGCTTCGGCTTCCCACGTAGCTCCCTTAACATGCTGATTCCTCCATAAAACTTTGATTGAAGCTACTTCTTTATTTCTTAGCTTTCGAACCTGACGATCCAGTATTTCCACCGGAACCTCATTATAACTAAGGCTGTCCTTTACAGCTACGCTCTCTACCGGAACAACTAGAGATGGATCACATAAACACTTCTTTAAGAGTGATACATGAAAAACTGGATGGAACTAAGCTAATTCTGAGAGAAACTCTAATTCATATGCTACCTTACCAACCCGTTTCATAATCCGGTATGGGCCAATATAATGAAGACTGAGTTTTCCTTTCTTTTCCGAACCTTATCACTCCCTTTATGGAAGATACCTTCAGAAACACCCAATCACCGATTTCAACTCAAGTTCTCTCCTCCTCACATCCGCATAAGACTTTTGGCGACTCTGAGCTGTTTTCAACCTGTCCCTTATAAGCTGAACTTTCTCCATTGCCTCATGGATTGAATATGGTCCTATCATTGCAGCTTCACCGACTTTAAACCAATCAATAGGCGATCTACCTCTCCGCCCATAGAGAGCCTCAAATGGAGCCATCTGAATGTTGGAATAGTAGCTGATGTTAAACGCAAACTCAATAAGAGGCAAATGATCATCCCAACTATCCTTGAAGTCGATCACACACACTCTCAACATGTCCTCGATATTCTGAATAGTCCCCTCCGCCTTACCATCTGTTTGCGGGTAAAATACTATGCTAAGCTTGACTTGAGTACCAAGTCCCTTTTGAAACATTCTCTAAAATTGGGAGGTAAATTGAGTACCTCTATCTGATATGATGGACAAGGGCACTCCATGCAACCGAACTAACTCCCAAATGTATAATTTAGTATAATCCTCCACTGAATCGATAGTTTTGACCAGTAAGAAATGAGCTGCTTTGGTTAACCTGTCCACAACCACCCAAATGGAGTCATACTGTCGATGAGTGCGAGGAAACCCTATGATGAAGTCTATATTAATCTCCTCCCACTTCCAAGTAGGAATATTGATGTCTTGAAGCACACCTCCCGGTCTTTGATGCTCTATTTTCACTTGTTGATAATTCAGACACTTAGCCACAAATTTTGCAATGTCCTTCTTTATGCCATTCCACCAATAGACTTCCCGCAAGTCACGACATATCTTGGTGGCACCTGGATGTATAGAGTACCTAGAACCATGAGCCTCGTGCGACATTTGATCTCTCAAATCATCAACACCAGAAACACACCAACTACCCTGATATCAAAGCACACCATCTCCCCCTTTAGAGACGACCTCTACCTTTTGATATCGGAATGACTTCCTTCAACTTCACCAAGATAGGATCCTCGTCTTACCTAGCTTTGACCCAGATCATCACGGAAGATTCTGATCCATTCTGAACAGTGACACCACCATTTGTCGAGTCAAAAAGACAAACTCCTACAATTCATGCTAAGAATTTTGAAAGTCCCGAACCTTTGAGTAGTCACATTTTATGCTTAAAATCATGCTAAACACGCAAAACATTCAAATCCACCCCAAACTCATCCGGGATCTCTCGGTCACAACCCAAATATGTAATTCAATCATAAAATACATTCAGGATCTGTTGGAATAATTTAATCACCGATATGAGGTCGTTTGGATCAAAAGTTGACCGTGGTCAAACTTAGCTTCCTCGAAGCTCATAATTTCAACCAAAGGTTCAAATCACTCCCGAATCACCTCGAGATCCATGCAAACTACCCAAAGAAGTCATAAATCACCATCCAGAACAAACAGAGCTTTCAGAATCCAAATTCGAGCTCGTTAACATGAAATGTTGACTTTGGTCAAACTCCTCAAACTTCAAACCTTCCAAAAATTGAAAATCTCACCTAATCTTCATTAGATCGTCTCGGGAACGGTGTCATGTATCTATGCAAGTCATGAATAACAAAATAAATATATGGATAAATTCAACCTTAGGATGCGGACCAACACTCATGGAATGACCATGCAGGTTATTACACTCCCCGGCTTGACCAACAACTGCTCTTCCCGGACTTCTACCTGCCCGACACCTATGGCAGGGATAGGGAGTTACCCTGAACGTACTTATTTTAACCATCATTTCCATCATGGGGGAACATTCATAGGTCTTAGAATAAGGAAATCATGAGCATGAATCAATCAAGAAATTTAAGTTGGGCATTTACCTGATATAACATGATCTTATGGGTCGATAAGGAAAACCTTAAGGACTGAGTTCATAGAGCTGAGCATACTGAGAGACATGAGTTCACATACATAATGAGGGTCATGACATGAAGTTGAATTTTCATGGAGTCATGGAGTAATATTGGGATCGCTGGCTGGCGGGGTTACATATCATCTTAGGATTCTGAACATAAGCATGAACTGAGCGTAACATCGAGCAAAACATAAGGGAAACATCTAAATAAGAATGAGTTTACTATCCCTAAATACTATTCCTAGAACTTCCTTACTAGAAAAGTTAATACTTGACTTGGCCCTTCACTTACTATCTCCCCCCTTAGTTTAAGGCCATCATTCTAAGGCTCTAGGATCCTTCATAAAGGTTACACTATTATCACTAGCTCCGAACTTCCCATTCACCTCCCAAGTTATCGCTGAAGATTTCATACTTATAACCATTCCCTACACTCTACAAAATAAATCTCATATTAAAATGCACAAAGGGATCTTGTACTTTATACAGTAGTTCTTGGGTCTAGCAACACGCAAGGTTTGATATGAATACTTATAACGTACCTTTGACTACATCTGTGGTTGGCTGTCACCTATTTAGGTAACCTGTGCTGCTGAGATGGGCGAGCTGTTGATCTGATAGTTGGGGCACGAGCTCTCTGGCTGATCCCGCTTAGCTGATGGGCAATCTCTGTGTTTATAACCGGGCTGGCCACAATAGAAGCAAACATCTAAACCTGCCAAACACCTTCCTAGGTGGTTCTTCCAGCAGCACCCGCAAATTGGATAAGTAATCTCCCTCACCCGGGGTTTGTTTCCCCAAACTTGAGCTAAAGACCTCTGTTGGGGTTAAGAGTGACTCCCACTACTTGACCCTTGCTGGGAACTCGCAAGGTTTTCGATTCTGGGCCTTTTGTTCCTCCTTTATTCCCCCTTCATATTCGAATTACCAAGCTTAGACGGGCTCCTCTTCATGAATTCTTGGACTCAAGTAGCTGTCGCCTCCCCAGTAGGGTTCACTAATGCAATAGGCGGCTAGTTAGGCTGGGTGATCATGGCCTGTATCAACACTCGAAAAGCGGCCCTGAGTTCTGCATCCGTAACTTGCCCGAACATGGGATCCATTGGGGTTGGTGAGGCTAACTGGCTCCCGTTGTCGCTCTGAGAAGACATGTTTCTGCATACGCGTATAGCATGAGTTAGAGGAATGGAGAGAGGTGAACTCATAGCACGAGGTATAATGTTAGAGAGACATTTCCTTGCATGACTTAGATCATGAAAAAAGGGAACATTTCCTTAACGTCTCGTAGCCTTTTCATCATAAGTGTGACGCGCTTCACACCCATAAAAAAGACTCTACTTAATGCGGCTCTTAATACCCTAGGACACTTCAAAACCTAATGCTCTGATACCAAGTTTGTCACGACCCGAACATAGGCCCTGATCGATACATGGGACAAGAAACTCCGAGAGGCTCCAAGTCGATCCATGACATGAACATACATCTAACTCAATCATAGATAAGTGAATATCAACACGAATAACATAACGGAAGTCTAAACAATCATAACATCTAAATACATACAAGAGTCTAAAGCTAAAATACAAACTATGTTCGAAAAAGCCTCTAACACTGACGAGTTGATGGGAAAAGACCCCAACTAACTCACTATAGTCTGAAAATTGAAAAGACGAAATACAACTGATAAGAAGAGTCCTCTCAAGATGAGGACTCACCAACTGAGACTGAGAAGTGCCAACTCCGGAAGCCTGACTAGCGAGGGGACTGGGCCTGGATATTGAAGCTTGTATCATGAAATGATACAACATAGAGTATGCGGTCAGTACGTGGAATGTACCGAGTATATAAGGTAAGTAAAAATAGACAGTTAAAATACATAATATTTCATAAGAGTAGGACGACATGCTCATAATGTAAATATCATAATGTAAACATAAGGCTCAAGGTTTTCAAAACATTCATAAATCATTCATAACCATAATCATAAGAGAAAAACTTTATTAAACATGACTTGAGCCAAAGTGCATAAATATAACCATGCATAAATCATGAGGAACAATGGGAGGACTCGTCATAACCGACACCATTATGGTAG
>JACEIK010000770.1:316527-327058 GCA_018107945.1 Datura stramonium
ATCCATTAATATTGGAATATGTATATATAAACCTACGGTGACACGTAGTTCTGAGACACCGGCATAGTCCTTTGAACGTCGGGCTACTCGGTGTTAGACACTGCTTCTAAAAACATGCACATTAGGCTCGAATGGTAACCGTAACATCATTCAATAAGTTCATGGACAAATAAATAATAACATCATTGATCCCCATTTAAAATATATGTTTAGCCATGAAAAAGGGCCCATAAAGGCCAAGTGTCATAAATCCATAAATCATGAAATCCATGAATACTTGTAAGCATGTATAAACTTGAAATTTCATAAATCCATCATAAGTACTTGAGAGAACTCGAATCATAAAGCATAAATCATAATTTGGCTAGTTAAGATTAAGATTATAATGAAATCATAGCTTGACTTTTCTTAAACATTCATAATTGGGCATAATTGGATTTAAAAATCAAATCTATAAACTTATATTTAAAATAGTCACAAAATCTACCCATAGATCATAAAACAACATTAGAAACATGCTTGGATCATACCCATGATCAATATTTAGAGAACTCACACATTGGGTAAAAACTCCATAGATTCAACAATTAGAATTTTCATGAATTGAGAGGGAATTGGGCATGTGTGTGGACTATGTCACCTATTCATAGCCTCACATACCTGAATAAACCTGATTTTACCACTTCCTTGATATCCCAAAGAGAATTGAGGAAGAACTTTGAAGAACTAGCCTTGACCACCTCTCAAACCTCTAAGCTTGCATGCATGAATTAGGAGTTTGCCTGAACGCCGGGCCTACTCGGTACTATAAACTACACCCAAAAACATGCACATAGCTCATAATCAATATCGTGAAATCGCACATAAAGTTCATGGGCTAGTTTAAATCATGATATATGTGAACATGCTTGATATACATGAACTAGCCATGAAAGAAGAGCACGTGAGTCGGTAATAATCATAAACTTGATTATTGAAAAAGTCATGCATACTTGAGAAAATCCTCATACTTGAAATTCATAAATTCATGAAGAGTTCTTATAGAAAATCATGTATCATAAATCATAAAACAAATTAGGGCTTGAGAGAGTTGAAAATATAAGAGGATCATAAATTTCATAAAGAGGAATTATTCCCTAGAAGTTCATAATCATACTGGTAACATAGGGAATCATAATTTTATAAAACTTTAAGAAAATATAAAACTCTAATCATGGAATCATTGATTTCATAAGATTAACTAAACCCATCATAGTATCATGGAAGTATTTAACAATACCCAATATTACCTTAGAATTTCGAATTAAGAATGAGAGATTATGATTTCAATTGGAAAAGGGGCATGAGTGTGGAAGAAACCCCATTTTATGGAAACTACATAGCTTGATTCACTGATTCTTGACTTAGCTTGAAATCCAATGAGAATTGGAGAGGATGAGAGTGAAGAACCCTAGATTGCTCTTGCTAGCCTTGAGAGGTTTTTGATCTTGAAATTAGAGGTTGAGGAGTAGAATGAGAGTTCTAAGGTGAAATATCCCCCTTAAAGCACCCTTTTTCAAGCTTAAAATAATGTAGTTTAGGACTTGAGAGCTTAGAAATTATGAAAATACCTTTAATAATTCGTTTGAAAAAAGGCCACTGCTAGGTACAATGACTCATCCAACAGGTCATCCTATGATGCAACGACCCGTTGTATCCATCCATCACTAGCCAACCCTTTTTCCCAGTTCCCAGGTCCTTAAACAAAAACTAGACAGGACGGGTTTTTACTTGTAACAATGGCCCGTCAGTCCCTCTCGTCATCACCACTAACACCTTGCACAACTTATGGAACCTTTTCCACTAGACACCTACCATGAGTCGTTACTCGTGACAATAGTTCATTGAACCCATCCATTGTTACTGATTCGCATCTTAATACCTTACTAGAATCCATTCAACGACTGCTCACGACGACCCGTTGGATCATCCAACGAGTCGTTGCTAGGCTCGTTGTTTCTAGGAGGCTTAACTATCAGCTTACAACAAGCCGTTACCACAGATTGTTCTATGCCACCATGACTCATTCCTTGAGTCATTCTGTGATACTGGTGCATTTTTTCTGATTTTCTCTAATTCAATTTTTGGGATTGATCTTAGAAAATTTTTTGGTATTACATCTTCTTTGAAGATCCTTTTACGAAAAAAACTTATAGAGGTGTCAATATTCAATAATATCACAATATTTTTAGAAAAAGAAGGGGTGGAATCCATTTGGTCTAGGAATCTTGAAAGATTGAAATTTTACGGCGTTTATATTTCATTATTAGAAGGCTCCATACCTAGTTGTTTGCTATCCTCTGTGGAAAGACTAATTTTTTCAAGCATGGTAGGATAGTTGTCAGTCATTGAATGACTAATTTTAAAAAGATTCTTAAAGTATCAGGTAGTATGCTCCATTATAAGATTGTGGTCCAAAATTCGAGAATCATCTTCGAGTTATAGTGAGATTATTTTATTTCATCTTTTATGATTTAGAGTAGTACTAGTATGAAATAATTTAGTATTAGCATCCCCATAATTTAACCAATTAATTCTACATTTAAACTTCCAAAAATCTTCTTCCAACTCGAGAATGGAGTTATAATCATGAATTAGGCGTTGTTCAAAATAGAAAAAGACTACTAGGATAATTTTTTACTTTTGGTTACCTTCGAATCTTCTCATTAAATTCTTCTTTTATAAAAAAACTATCAAAAGTCTCCTTATTCCATATAGATAATCTTAATTAAATACGGAAATAGCTTTTGCGAGGTTATGATTTTTTTTTTAAAAAATTCAAATATTTTAACAAAATTTGGGTAGAAAGACCACATAGTCTCAAATTTGAATATGCGGGCCCTTTTAAAATTGTTGCTTTTAAAAAGAGTTAGTAACAATGGACAATGATTTAAGTGGGTCCTAGATAAGTGTTGGACTTGGGCATCAAATAAGGCATAAGTCATTCATTATTTGCAAAAAAAAAAAATCAAGTCTTTGAAAACTAATAGTATTTTATTTTTTAAATCTTTTATTTAATCAGGTATACCGACTACCTCTGACGTCCATATCAATAAATTCGCAGTAGTTGCCCACATTCCAAAAGTACTTAGTATGAGAGTTATTTATATCATTCCCGTTCTTTTTCGTCAATATTATTTAAAAGTTTGTTAAAATACCCACTGATAAGCCACCTGCCACCATAGTTATCTTTGACAGTTTGTAAATTTATGCCATAAAATTTTTCGCATATTTCTGTAAGTACTAGCATAAACACAACTGAATAACTAGAAAATTTATAGCACATACCTTGATCATGACATGAATTTCTTTCCCAGTTATAACAATTTTCATCCAGCTTCAGGTACCATCAGTGGTGATTTTACCATTGATTATAGTCTCTTTTCTTTAGTTTTTGTTTCTTTTGCTCATAACATAAGGCTATTTATGATGTGTGTTATTACTATTTGAGGTATAAAGGATTTTGAAGAGGTTTGAGATGAAATTAAATGGAATTGAGCAAAAGAAGTGAAAAATGGTTGAAAGAAGAATTCTATAGAAGTGACCTCTAGTGTCACAATGAACTAATAATTCGCAATTGCATAACCAACTAGTAAGTTAATGTTCACAATTGCAAACAAATTCTCCACAAATGCAAATTCAATAGCCAAGTCAACATTCACATTTGTGAACCAAATTTTTATAATTGTGATCTACAACAAATACAGCTCAAATTCGCAAATGCGAACTTTTAACTCGTAATTGTGATGGTCAAAAGAAAAAGTTAAAGTTCGAAATTGTGAATTTTTATTCAAAACTGCAAACACCGATTTTTAGAATTAGGTAGAATCAAGATTTCACATTTTCTTGAGCCCAAACAATATATACACTCATCCAAGTTGCATAAAAACATACCTTTGGTCGTCAAAATTGGCGAAAAATACAAGTCTTGAGAATATGGTTCTACACAACCACTGGGAGTGAAGAATTGAAGTTTGGGGAGATATTCTTAGGATTTTATTCATTCTTTATTTCTCATTCCATCCATCGAATACTTATGTTTATGATGTTGATATTTTACAACTTGAATCTTCTTTATGGTGTTTAAGTTTTGATTACAACTCTTGTTATGCTTATGCATGAATGATTCCTATTTATAATTAAGTGAGTTCATGGTTTCTTTAGTTAGTCTTGTTTTGAATGTTTCCTTAGGGAGTACCTAACCGTAGGAGTCGTACATCCACTTCATGTTAAACTTGGGAAAGACAACTTAGGGTTGGGAAGACTAGTTGACAAGAATTTGAGGCGCTAATCCTTATCTTATAAATATGACATATGAATAAAACCAAAATACTTGTGGCCTTTAGGTGCTTTAAATGCTCCTAATTGCTTTAAGGATATTCAGTTAGGTAGTCTTGTTAGTCTTTAAGAGAAGCTAATGTAGAATTATTATTCGGGGTTGAGTAACGTAAACTTGTCATTATTTATAAAATTGTGACATACATTGGATCGTTAATTGAGAGTGAGTTCCCGTGTATCCATGCTTTTTGATGAGTTGGTAATTTACCAACTCACTAGGCTCTTAAGCATGAACTTTAGCTTAGTTTTCGAGTCTTTTAGTTGGATTTTATGCCCTTTTTCCTTTGGATGTGTAGGTATCTGATTTAAAGAGAAGAAACATGAAGTTGAGTGAAAAGGATGAGATTCAGTTGAAAACCGACGCTCCACCGGAGGACATCGGTGAAACACCGGTCAACCGCAGGCACTCACTGGTTTAATGAATAACTGCAATTGGCGATCCACTGGTCCCATTGCTGAAATATGCGTTACTAGATTGGACAACTGATGAGATCAACTGGCGGCTCGCGGATAGCAACCGGCGAACCGCCGGTTCCATCACAAGTGAAAGACACCTGAAAAGGGGCAAAAACATCCAGCCCTAAAAAAGAGGAGAATGTTATGACCTACTTTTATATATATATTCTAGATAAAATACTCTGAACATATCATTGAATATTTCTTTTACTTTTTAAGAGAGAAAGAACTCTATTGGAGAAGAAATATTTGAATACTGCTTTTTCATCTTCATCTTCTTCAGCAAGGTATAACCACCATTGTAGAAATATTTTGATCTTGATTGTGGTTACTCCTAATGATGAAATTATTGAGTTTATTGATAAATATGCTCTTGTATTTCTCAATTATGAGTAGCTAAATCTATAGCTAGAGGTGTGTGATGACTAGTGTTTGATTGAATTGGGTATTGATAGATTTATCTTGTTATTACTTAGTGTAAATCTATTGAATTCTCCTCAAATTGTAGTTGATTGCTCATAGTTGCAAATATGGGTATTGTTTTCTTACTTGAATTTGGCTTGGAAAAGAAGAATTAAGTAATGGGGGGAGAACTTAATAGTGTGTTGGGATTTGATTATGTGGGGTTGGGCTAGAAATAGACAAAACCCATAGTAATAATCTCATTTAGAGGGTGATGGCTAGAAATAGCTCAGTCCCTAACTCAAACCATAATTGACTAGTTGAATTGCACCTTGAGGTTCGAAAGAACTTGAGGAGAAGGCGCCCGAGTGGTTGGAAAATATCGGGTGCCATCTTTTTCAAGGTTATTTGCACATAATAGTAATAGCTTGATTGTCTAGTAAATCTTGATTTGATTGATATCCCATATACATCACACCTTCATCTTTCGCTCATTATTATCTCTCGATTTTGGTTATCTTGCTCTCTTGATTAGCTGATTTTAGAATCCACAATATTATTGCCTTCACTTCCCCCCAAAATTTACTTTTAAGTTTTCATTGCTTGGATGTGAATCAATTCAATTCACTAAACAACACTTTTGTAAATTATTTTCTAGTCCTTGTGGGATGTGACCCCGACACCCATCGGGTTATTTGTTTTAATACAATGATCGCTTGCTTTCTAGGTTAGTTTTTATTGTTGTAATTAGTTATAATATTCTCTCAAAATAAACTCTAAGTGTTCAGCATTGCGTAGTTAGTGATAATTCTTAACTAGCCTGATTACCTATGTTTTTTTTCTATAGGATCCAATCATGACTCATAGTTGGGTTAATTACATTACATATAATCGTAAACACTTCTATTTAATATACTAGATTTGGAGGTTATCAATTTTGGCGCCGTTGTTGATGTGTCGGAGTCATGTGATACATTTGTACTTTTATTTATTGAGTTTTTCATGTCTTTAAGTACTAATTTAAGTCAATACTTATACTATTTTGCTAAGTATTAGGAATTCTATGAGTTTGAGAAAAAAGAACTCATTCACAGAACTTCTGCCAAAAAAATAAAACAAATGGACTGTAAATTCAAAATGCAACTCGTACATTCAACCGTAGTTCAATACAGTGAATTGGCAGCTTGAGACTCCATTCCATTCGAGCAGATACAGACCATAAATGCAAGATGCGGTGAAAATGAAGTTGTTTTCAAAGTAGTGAGCTGACAAAATCTGAAAGTGCAACCCACGATAGGCAGATACGAACCGTAAATCCAAAGTACGGACTTTAAGTTGAAGAATAGTAGCATACTGAACAAGTTAAAGATTCATAATAAGGTGTAAAGTACGGACCATAAATTCAATATATGGTCCGTTACTGTGAACTTGACCTACCAAATTTAAATTAGACTTGGGGCTTTGACCTTAATATAAATAGTATTTTTAGTCATTTTTCTTAGGAATCTGAACTTCAGAGTAGAGAATAGACTAGTTAGAGAATATCCATTGTATTTTGAAGACAAATTGAAGATATATTTCATACTTTGAATTTCTCTCCCTTTAATTGATTTGTAAGTTGATAATGCTTAATTCAATATTTTCTTCTTCTTATCTACTCCCGAGTAGCTAAATTTCTATCCAGGTTTGTGAACCCCGTTGATCTCAATTAGGATAAATTGATAATGGGCTTTTAAATATTTGATTGATCTTTGATCTGTAATCTTTAATTGATGGTTTCAAACACCGATTCATGCTAAATTGCTCCAGTTGTGCTTGAAAGTGCCAATTAGGTTTTGGGTAGTATCAATAAATAATGACATAAGGCATCCAATGAGGGCCATCTAAATGCTGGATGATAACTGTTATTACAAGCGAATTCCATCAAAGGAAAGAACTGACCACCATAATCAATAACACAAGCTCGAAACATATCCTCAGGGACCTAAATAATTTGCTTAGACTGACCATTCATATGTGGGTGATGTTTTACTAATCTTTACCTGTACTTGACTCCTTCTACATAGACCTCTAGAAATGAGATATGAATTAAGTACCTTGATATGAAATGATAGAATAAGCACCCCATGCAAATGACTATCTCCTAAATGCAGATCTCAGTTAATCTCTCTAAAGTATAGGTAGTCTGAACCGGTGTGAAATATGCAAATTTGGTCAATCTATACATAACGAACTAAATAACATCAAACTTCCTCAAGGTATATGATAGTCCCACCATGACGTCCATAGCAATCCGTTCTATTTTCATTCATGAATAGACATCCTCTGTGTAATACCACCCAGTGTTACGTGCTCATACTTAACATGCTGACAATTCAAACACTAAAACAAATGCTCAATTGTATCCTCCTCGTCATTTGACACCATCAGTAATATTGCTTCAAATCATGATACATCTTTCTTCTTCCCCCTTCCTCGCTAAATAGAATACCTCGAACTTGATCATCTTCCATAATCAACTCAGTCAAGTCACCGGTTTGAGATCACAAATGTGACTCCTAATTTTTGAGACACCTTCACCATCAGGATTGGCTCTTTAGCCTCCCATTACAACACATTATGTTGAATCATGAACAATTTCATATCTTCAAATTGTCAAGCCTTATATGTTCCACCAAGGGTGATTGAGCCTCGATGCAAGCCAAAACTCTACCAGGTTTCGAAATATCCAATCTTACGGAAGCTATTAGCCAAATTTGGAACATGCAGAAAATAGAATGGACTAGAAATTGGAGCTCTAAATAATTCATTTTAGACTAAAAAATAAGGACTTTGTGGTTTTCATAAATCTAATTTATTGAAATTTCATACAATAAAACTAAAAAATTATAAATCTTCAAAATAATAGATAGAAATTATAATGACCCGTTATGCCCCACCTTGGGAGGCATGACTGACACCTAGTACCATACTGGAATATGACTGACCTGGCTAGGCTTATGCACGTCTGGTGCAAGCCTGCAACTCATCTCAAGAAAAAATGGGCTATATCTCGGATGTAAACACAACCTCCGGCCGAAAAGGCCTTATAACCTCCTGTAAAGAAAACAGCTAACCAACAACAAGCAAATAAAAGGGAATCCTAAGCAGTCCGACAAGACCACCATGATGTCTAGTTATAACCGAAATGTAAATCAGGCACTAAACTATGCTAAGGACAACAAGACCACTAACTAACAGCTAACCAAGGTCCCACACGTCCAACACATGAGATAAAACATATATAGGCCCCACATGGCAAACAACAAACTAACCACAGAAAAACTTTAAAATCTGCAAGCCTCTAGGAGTGGAGTAATGGTCGAAACAGGGCCCCCACCTACCCATAAACTGTACAATCAAAAAGAGTAAACCTTATAATTGTTAGCTCCGGAGGAAAGGATCCAACTGCACTGCTAACTCTGGCTGAAAGCTAAGAAGGTCCTGATCCGCATCTATTCGCACCTGCAGGCAAGTAATGCAACGCTCAAGGATGGGCATTAGTACAATATGTACCGAATATGTATGGAAGTAACTGAAAATAACTGAATAAAGCTTAAGATAAAACTGAAAATAACTGAGTGAAAGGGATAGAGGTAAAACCTGAATAACTTAACTTCCTGCTGTCTAATCTAATAGTAAATAGTGCAAACAAGAACCTTACCTGGCCCCCACAAGCCGAAAGGTACAACCAACACAGAATAACCCACTCGGCCCCCCCATAAGTCCTGACGAGCACACTTCAATCTCTATATACCCCTAACAGGGTAAAAATGAGTCAACTAATAACCATAGCCGTCCTACCAGTCCCCTGGGTCTGCAATTGAGCCCACTCGGCCCTTGAACTGTAGCTGTGTCTGAGTGCAGTGCACTCCTACTATCTGTATCCCCAGGCACTAGGCTCGACGGGGGTGTGGTGCCTCTATGACATAAAAATAGTCTAGCCATGGAATGGACTGTATAAGGTCCTCGGACCTCATCTTTGTCCCTCGCAGATGGCATACCGCTCCTTGGAGCGATGTCATATAGCCCCTGGGGGGCAACAACACAGCTAGTAACCCTGGGTTGGTCATGGAAGGCTATACAGGGCAAAGTCAATTCCAAACTAAACATAAGTACTGATCTCAGCTAACAACAACAACTATTCACAATAATAAGACTTCTGTCTCTCTTACTGGGATTCAAACTGTATTACAGTAATATAGAAACTAACTTGCTGAAGAAATTCACCTTAACATACCTTGATTGTCATTTTCCGAATAACTGATGAGTTTCAACTTGTATTCAACAGCTCTTTCCAACTACAATCGTAATACTAGGAGAAAGAGACTAATTTCAATGCCAACTTCGGCTTAGAAATGATAATTATTAATACTAATAGCAACTATAATTCAACTACGTAAAATACGGCCGAAAACCTATAATTTCTCAAGGGTTCAGAAGAGAGAAATGCTTACTTGATACCTGTGATTGTTTGGGAATCAGTTTAGAGTAATGCTGATAACTCCTACTTGGTGTAGTTCCGATTCGCAGGGCGTATTTTGAGAAACTAACTCCGTAGTAATGCTTCCTGCAGGCTTAAAACTCGATACCTAAATTTAATTTGAGTTTGGATGGCATTTGGCAGTGTTACCGAAAAAAATTTATGTGAAAAATGTCGGGGCTCTCCTATTCTAGACGAAGGACTCATGTTTATGTCTTGAATCAAATGAAACAATTGAATTTATATAAAACTTGGGCGGTGGACAGGGGGTCCATGACACGGACCCCATCGCGCCACATTACGGGTGTGGCACGGAGCCCATTGCGGAGGGAGAATTTCCGTGACACGTTGCCCGGTTGTAACTGGTCTAGCCTTCTCCCCTACTACCTTGATTCTGCGCTCGTTCGACCTCTCCCCGAGCCCTTTCTTGTACGTGTTGTGCTATAAATATCTTGACTTATATACGAATTCACAACTAAACATTAGGAACTTACGGGATTTAACATTCTCCCCCCTTTAGGAATATTCGTCCTCGAATGTCAACTTCAACTTACAGGAGTTAACTCTTTTAACTAATGTTCTGGAAAAAAAAATTGGTAGTCTCCCCTGTAATATGGACTATCTGAAAAACCTGAAACACAGAAAAGTCCAATACAGGTATCTCACAGGGCACTATACTGATGAGCCCGCAAGTGTACGGGTCGTACAAGTAATACAGTGGCTCTTTTGAAGAACCGGATTGTCGAACCCACAGGAATAGGAATACGGGGTGAA
>JACEIK010000770.1:336591-352693 GCA_018107945.1 Datura stramonium
CACACTTCCGTACAATTTACATGAGAATGTACACAATTTATTAGACAAACAAGACGAAAGTTATACATTTGAGTATCGATTTGGCATATAAATATGCCCCATATCATATACCAACTATTCTACAACAAAATAGTAATTAACCGAACATTATAGATAACATGAATCGTAAAATAACAGCTGAACAACAACTTTACCTTAACTGCATAATTTGGATTAACCTTGAACAAATGAGGATATCTGGATCTCATATCAGCCTCAGCTTCCCAGGTCATCTCTTCTCTATTCCTGTTTCTCTACAGTACCTTAACAGAGGCTGCATTTTTAGTCCTTAACTTATGAACCTGTCGATCTAATATGGAAACTGGGATCTCTTCGTAGGCTAACTCCTCAGTAACCTTAACATCCTCAATTGGTACAACTCGGGACGGGTCCCCTATACACTTCCGCAGCATCGAGACATGTAAGACCGGGTGAACAGACTCTAATTCTGAAGGCAAATCTAGCTCGTACGCCACTCGGCCTATTCTCTGGAGGATCCGATATGGCCTAATGAATCTAGGGCTAAGCTTTTCCTTTTTACCAAACCTCATTATGCCTTTCATTGGCGAAACTTTTAGAAATACCCAGTCACCAACACTGAATTCTAGATTTCTACGCCGCACATCAGAGTAAGATTTCTGACAACTCTGAGCTGTCAGCAAGTGCTCTCTGATAAGCTTTGCTTTCTCCTCTGATTGGTGGATCATGTCTGGTCCAATTACCTCTGATTCTCCTACTTCAAACCAACCAATGGGAGACCTGCACTTTTGCCCATATAAGGCCTTGTACAACGTCATTTGAATTGCCGAATGATAATTGTTGTTGTAAGAAAATTCAATAAGGAGTAAATGTTCATACCAATTGCCCCTGAAGTCTAGCACGCACGCCCGTAACATGTCCTCGAGGGTCTGAATTGTACGTTCTGCCTGCCCATCTGTCTGAGGATGGAATGCTGTAGTCAGATTAACCTGTGTTCCTATGCCCTTCTAAAATGACTGCCAAAACCTAGTTGTGATTGTACTCCTCGGTTAGAAATGATATATACTGGGACACTATGTAATCGAACTATTTCCCTGATATACAATTCAGCATAATCCTCGGCTGAGAAGGTAGTCCGGACTGGCAGAAAATGAGCTGACTTAGTTACTCTGTCAAGAATCACCCAGATAGAATCAAATATGCACCTAGTACGGGGTAACAATGTCATAAATCCATGTTAATCACTTCCCGTTTCCACATAGGTACCACTATCTCCTGTGTCAATTTGCCGAGTCTCTGATGTTCAGCTTTTATTTACTGGCAATTAGGGCATTGTGCTACAAATTCAGCTACACCCTTTTTCATTCCAGGCCACCAGTAAATCTCTTTTATGTCATGATACATTTTTGTTGAACTTGGGTGAAGAGAATAATGGGAATAATGTACCTCTGCCATGATCTACTGGCGAAGTCCTGCCACATCTGGAATGCAGAGGCGACCTCTACATCTCAAGACCCCATCTTCAGTTACCTCAAAAGCTGATACTTCCCCTGTTGAACTTTATCTATGAGCTATACCAGGTTAGGATCTTCATACTGCCGCTCTTTTACCTATACAATTAGGGATGATACTGCGGTATTCTGAATCGTACCCCACTATCTCCCGGGTCTACTATTCGGACAACTAAACTGGCTAGCTGGTGCAATTCTCAGGCCAGCTCCTGCTGTTCGGGCCTCAAGTGCGCCAAACTCCCTATTGATCTACGACTAAGGGCATCTGCTACAATATTAGCCTTCCCTAGATGATATAAAATATTCTCATCGTAGTCCTTCAACAATTCTAACCAGCGATGTTGCCGCAGATTCAACTCTTTCTGAGTTAAGATGTACTGGAGACTCTTATGATCAGTGAAAATATCTACATGGACGCCATACAGATAGTGCCTCCATATTTTCAAGGCATGAACCACAACAGCTAACTCCAGATCATGGGTGGGGTAGTTATTTTCATGTTTCCTCAACTGCCTCGAAGCATAAGCAATTACCCTTACCGTGTTGCATTAGAACACACCCTAACCCAATACCTGAAGCATCACAGTACACTGCATAACCCTCTGAACCTTCTGGCAAAGCTAGTACTGGTGTTGATGTCAATATGTTTTTCAACTCCTGGAAACTCTGTTCACATGCTTCGGTCCAGTGAAATTTAACTGCTTTCTGAGTTAACTTGGTCAAAGGTGCTGATAAAGTAGAAAACCCCTCAACAAATCTCCTGTAATACCCAGATAACCCCAGGAAACTACGTACCTCAGTTGGAGTTGTGGGTCTAGGCCATGTCTTTACTACCTCGATTTTCTGTGAATCTACCTGAATACCAGCATCTGATAAAATATGGCCCAAAAAGACTACAAAATTTAGCCAGAACTCACACTTAGAAAATTTTGCGTATAACTGGCGATCCTTGAGAATCTAGAGCACTGTTCGCAAATGATCTTGATGTTCTGCTTCTGAGCGGGAATACACCAGAATGTCATCAATGAATACTATCACAAACAAATCCACATATGTCCTGAAGATGTTATTCATCAGATCCATGAACAGTGCAGGAGCATTCATCAACCCGAAGGACATGACTAGGAATTCAAAATGGCCATACCTGGTCCTGAAAGCCGTTTTCGGGATGTATCTCTCCCGGACCCACACCTGATGATACCCTGACCTTAAATCAATCTTAGAAAAGTATCTCGCCCTTTGTAGATGATAAAAAAAGTCATCTATTCTGGGAAGTGGGTACTTGTTCTTGATAGTAACTTTATTTAGCTGCCGGTAATCTATACACATGCGGAGGGAGCCATATTTCTTCCTTAAAAACAAAACTGGCGCACCCCACGGTGAAGTAATCAGCCTGATAAAGCCCTTTTCTAACAGGTCTTTCAATTGTTCTTTCAATTCTCTAAGCTCAGCAGGGGCCATTCGATATGGAGGGATGGATATAGGCTGAGTACCTGGTAATAAGTCGATAGCAAAATCAATTTCCCGTTCTGGGGGAATACCAGGAAGTTCATCTGGAAACACATCTGGAAATTCATTGACTACTGGAATGGATTGAAGAGTCGGGCATTCTGCTCGGACATCTTGAACCCTGACAATATGATAGATGCAACCCTTTGCTATCAACTTTCCTGCTCGAATATAGGATATAAACCTACCTTTTGGTGTGGCTGCATTCACTCCTGTATTACCTCCCCTAGAAAGTGGAATCGAACAGTCTTCGTCCAACATTCTACATTGTCATAATATGGCGCTAGCCAATCCATACCCATAATTGCATCAAAATCAATCATGTCTAGCTTCACTAAATTTGCCGAAGTGTGGTGACCAACAACCTCTACTGTGTAGCCCTGGTAGATCCTTTTAGCTATAATAGAATCATTGATGGGCATCGACACTAAAAAGGGTCGCTGAAGCAATTTTGGCGTAATACTGAACTTCCCGGCAACTAATGGTGTAACATAAGACAAAGTGGAACCTAGGTCTATAAAAACATAAACTGAATGAGAACAAATGTCCAGCATACCTATCACAACATCCGACGATGACTCTGACTCCGTTGCCCCAGTAAAGCATAAGTGCGATCCAGACCGGTGCTTAAACTCGATGCCCTTGACCTGCCTCGGCCTCTGCCGGCTGGAACTGAGCACCTACGCCCTTTTGGAGATGCTGGGGCATGTGACCCTATTGAAGATCTGTCCTATCGGTCCCAATCATTCTGACCCCCGGATGGACAATCTCTCATCATCTGACCCTCTTGTCCACAAATGTATCACGCAGTAGAACCATACCTGCATGCCCCAAGATGACGTTGACTGCAAATAGGGCAAGGTCACATAGTGAATCTACTCTGCTCTGACCCTCTCTGCTGCTGCGAACCCGATGTCTGTGAGCTCTCGCTGGGTCCTGACTACCCCCGATGGCCAGGTCTACTACCCTGCTGTTGCAGTGGAGGTAGGGGCCTAGGTGGTCTACCTGATAGTCGTGGCCTAGGTTCGCCCTGGAACTCTGCCTGAGTGTCACTAGGTCTAACCCTACGGTGCTGCTCCTAATTTGCCCTTTCTATTCGTTGCTGTCGCTGCCTGATCCCCTCAATACTCTGAGCAAATGCCTGAATACGGGCGATATCCATGTCCTCTCACAGGGTAGTCATAATACAGGTCTCAACGTACTCTAGAAGCAGCCCCATAATGAACCGGTGCACCCTGGCTGGCATAGTGTCTACTAAAGCTGGTTTATATCGGGCCAAGGAGTCAAATCTCATAGCATACTCCCGAACAGTCATCGCACCCTACTCCAAATGCAGAAACTGATCTACCCGGGCCCGTCGGATTTCTCGTGGCAAATAGTGGTCCAAGAAGGCCTCTGAAAAGCTGGACCAAGTCGGAAGGGGAACATCTCTACCTCGGGACCTCTCCCTACTCTCGTACCATAATACTGCTATGTCCCGCAACTGAGATACCGCTAACTCAACCGACTCCGCAGGTGTGGCGTTCATTACCCTAAAGATCTGCTGCAACTGGTTCAAAAAGTCCTGAGGGTCCTCATCTCGATCTGTCCCTGTGAGATGCGGAGGACTTAGAGTGAGGAACTCCTTGTCTCCTGAAGACTCCGCAACCATGGGTGCCACTGACTGACGTTGTGTATCCATCATCTGAGCTAACATAAAAACAACACTCCTAACCTCCTGATCTGATGGTATCGGTATAAGAGCTGCTAGAGGTGGTGCCAACATATCTGCCTCTCTGGACGGCTCCTGGCGTGGCGGAGAGTGCTGGGGAGACCAAGATGAAATCTCTCTGTCGCCCTCTGATCGGGATGGCTCTAACTGGGGCACCTTGCTAGTGCCTTCTCTTGCTGCGACGTCCAACTTCCTGCCAGTCGTGGTCTGTCGCGTGTCTGATATTTCTCTGTAGACGAGCATAATATAGTAAGCTTAAGGACTCAACCCTATACAACATAGCTCTATAGCATGACTGGAAGAGAAAGAAGAGTAACCACCCAAACATGCCTCGCAGCCTCCTGCTTATAGAATGTGGTGCACAACAAATCCATAGGCAAGACTCTACCTGGCATAGCTTGCAGACTCCCTGAGATACGACCTGCTTTGATACCAAGTTTGTCACGCCCTACCTTGGGAGGCATGACTGGCACGTAGTGCCATACTGGAATCTGACTGACCTGACTAGGCTTATGCACGTCTGATGCAAGCCTGCAACTCATCTCAAGAAAACAACGGGCTATATCTCGGCTATAAGCCTTCGTCGACAAGGCCTTATAGTCACCTGTAAAGAAAATAATTAACCAGCAACAAGCAAATAAAAGGGAATCCTAAGCGGGCTGACAAGACCACCATGATGTCTAGTTATAACTAAAATGTAAAATCAGGCACTAAACTATGATAAGGACGACAAGGCCACTAACTAACAGCTAACAAGGCCCCACACGGCCAACACATGAGATAAAACATATATAAGCCCCACACGACCAACAAAAAACTAACCACAGGAAAACAGTAAAATCTGCAAGCCTCTAGGAGTGGAGTAATAGTTGAGACAAGGCCCCGACCTACCCATAAACTGTACAATCAAAAAGAGTAAACCTTCTAACTGTTAGCTCTAGAGGAAAGGAGCCGACTGCACTGCTAACTCTGGCTGAAAGCTAAGAAGGTCCTGATCCGCATCTATTGGCACATGTAGGAAAGTAATGCAGCGCCCAAGGGTGGGCATCAGTACAATATGTACCGAATATGTAAGGCAGTAACTGAAAATAACTAAATAAAGATTAAAATGAAACTGAAAGTAACTGAGTGAAAGGGATAGAGGTAAAACCCGAATAACTTAACTTCCTGCTGTCCAATCTAACAGTAAACAATGCAAATAAGAACCTTACCTGGCCCCACAAGCCTAAAGGTACAACCAACACAGAATAACCCACTCGGGGACCCTATAAGCCCTAACGAGCACACTTCAATCTCTATATACCCCTAATAGAGTCAAAATAAGTCAACTAATAACCATAGCCATCCTACCAGTCCACTGGGTCTGCAACTGAGCCCACTCAGCCCCTGAACTGTAACTGTGTCTGAGTCTGGTAGACTCCTGCTATCTGTACCCCGAGCACTAGGCTCGAGAGGGGTGTGGTGCCGATATGGCATAAAAATAGTCTAGCCATGGAATGGACTGTATAAGGTCCTCAGACCTCATCTTCATCCCTCGCGGATGGCATACCTCTCCTTAGAGCGACGTAATATAGCCCCTGGCGGGCAACGAGACAGCTAATAACCTTGGGTTGGTCATGGAAGGCTATACAGGGAAAAGTCAATTCCGAACTAAACATAAGTACTGAACTTAGCTTACAACAACAGCTATTCACAATAACAAGACTTCTGGCTCTCTTACTTGAATTCAAACTGTATTGCAGTACTATAGAAACTAACTTGCTGAAGAAATTCACCTAAACATACCTCGATTGCCGTTTGTCGAATAATTGATGAGTTTCAACTTGTATTCAGCAGCTCTTTCCAACTATAATGGTAATACTGGGAGAAAGAGACTAATTTCAATGCCAACTTCGTCTTAGAAATGATAATTCTTAATACTAATAGCAACTATAATTCAACTACATAAAATACGGCCGAAAACCTATAATTTCTTGATGGTTTAGAAGGGAGAAATGCTTACTTGATACCTGTGATTGTTTAGGAATCAGTTTGGAGCAATTATGATAACTCCTACTTGACGGAGTTTCGATTTGCCAGACTCGAGAAACTAACTCCGTAGTAATGCTCCCTGCACGCTTAGAACTTGATACCTGAAGTTAATTTGAGCTTGGACGGCATTTGGTAGCGTAACCAAAAGAAATTTACGTGAAAATGTTGGGGCTCTCCTATTTTGGATGAAGGTCTCATGTTTATATCTTAAATCAAGTGCAACAATTGAATTTATATAAAACTTGGGTGGTTATAGGGGATCCGTGACACGGACCCCTTCACGCCACATTACGGGCGTGTCATAGAGCCCATCGCGGAGGGAGAGTGTCCGTGACATGTTGCCCTAGTTGCAATTGGTCACGACCTTCTCCCCTGCTACCTCAATTCCGCGTTCGTTCTACCTCTACCCGGGCCCTTTCTCATACGCGTCGTGCTCTAAAACTCTTGACTTATGTACGAATTCACCGACTAAACGTTAGGAACTTATGGGGTATAACATGACCCCTCCCATTATTGTGGAACGATTAGGCTCTTAGCATCCTTTAGAGTCCCCATAGTAGAAGTGAGTTAGTAAAGACTCAAAAATGGGGTAGTTTAAAAATTAAAATGTGATTAGACTTTATTGAATTTTCATGTGTTGTATTTTGTTAGGGGGTGACCAAGTGAACTAGACCTCCTTAGGAAATTCTGAGACTATGAGTGAATTCGTAGCATCATTTTACAGCTAAGTGCACATTTGAGGGGTGTTGTAAAATCTGGATGAAAGACTTGTGTTTTGAAAATGGAAAAGTATCAGAATTACCAGGCTACTAGTTAGCAGGACACCACTGTAGCGAGACTATCGTAGTGGTCGGACTGCTCATCGTAGCAGTTGTGGAAAGGTCATTGGGGTTCATTGTAGTGAGGCCCTGATTGCTATAGCTGATTCACTGTAGTGAGAAAGGGATCGTTGCAGCGTATGACACGAGGTAAAATGCATGTTTAAGCCAGAATTTCGGGGTTTTACACCCCCATAATTTTAAGGCATGAAGTTTGAGATCTCAGGTGCGATTTTTCAAAGTCAAGAGCAATTTCTTCTTCTAGGTAAGATTTTCTTGTTAATCTTTCCATCTTTTGATCGTCTAACACCCCAGAATCAATGGGTGCTCTTTAATGGTGAATTTCAGTTTGAAAAAGGAAGTAGGTTCGGCTATGTGACTTGGGTGCAAACATTAATTTGATGCCTGCATCCTTGTTTAGAACCTTAGGTTTAGGTGAACCACGTCTGACCACAGTAAATCTGCAACTTGCCGATGATCATAGTAACTCTACAACTTGCTGACAAGTCTCTTGCTTATCCTGACGGAATCATAGAGGACGTCTTGATTAAGGTTGGAACTTTCATTTTACCTGTGGACTTCATAATCCTAGATTATGAAGCAGATGCATCAGTTTTCCTCATTCTGGGGAGAGGATTCTTAGCCACCACAGATGCGGCCATAAAGGTAAAGTCGGGTAAGATGTCAATGACTGTGGATAGTCAGGAGGCAATCTTCGATATGTTTAGAGCGGCAAGGTGTCTACCTCATTGGTGTCCCTTATTTTTTATTTAATTTATACTACATACTTGTTATTATTTAAGGTCAACCTATGATGTCTATCAGTACATAGTGTTTGTACTGATACTATTTGATATTGGGCATATTCTTATGCCCATTTGCCATATTTTACCCATACTTTTCCTTGTTTTGAGTTCATAATTCCTATGAAATGTATGAATTTATGTTTTCATGTGTCTTGAGAGCTAATGAATATTTCTAGATGTTTTGAGCAGGAAACTAAGGAAAAAGAACCCAAAAATGACTTAAGGTGTGAAGAGGAAGAGTATGCAAAAAGTCGACCTGGGTCTATGGCTGGCGTGGCGCACCCAACACTTGTGTTTCAGAGAAAATGCACCAAAGTTGGTGCTATGAATGGTGTGGGGCACCAGGTACTTAGCTTCAGAGATGAGAATTTGACTAACACCTTGGCGAGATGGATGGCGTGGAGCTACAGAAGCATTCAAGACTTAAGAAATTTTCCTAACATTCTGGTGCTATGGTGAGAATGGAGCGCCGAAGGATCTTAAAGCTCACAAATTTGACTAATACTCTGGTGCTATGGTGAAAGTGGGGCGCCAGAGGTGTTTTAAGTGCAGAAATTTGGCTATGTCCTTGGTGCTATGGTGAGAGTGGGGCACCTAGAGCCAATTTTCAGAGGAAATTTGACTAACTCTCTGGTGCTATACATGGGGCGGCGCGCCAAACCCTGCTGTACAAGATTTTGATGATTTTAAGTCAATTACTTGGGGGCAAAAGCGTCATTTGAAGGCTCACCTATATATACAACATCAAGGGCATTTCTAGCATATCAAATTATTATATCGTTCATTATTTTGAAGGTTGTAAATGCATCTTTTGGAGGAGAGACAAGTTCCACTTAGGTTTCTTCATTTCTTTCTTCTTTTACTGAGAATGATGATGTTATCTTTATTTTTCTGCTTGTTTATGAGTGGCTAAACGACTATTCTAGCGTCTTGTCCATAATTGATGGTTGAAGTTTGAAAGAATGTTGATTTTTAGTTTTGATTCTTTCATAAAGGTTGTTTATATTTATTTGTTATAATTTCTTATTCACTAGCATGATCAACTTGTGAGTAAATCTGTTTGCCTTGGGAAAGGGAACCGAAAGGGTTAAAAGTAAATATAAAATAGAAATTCGAAGATTATTTTGCCCATTAGTTGAAGTTTAGAAGTTGTTGTTGAGGATAGGGATGTACCCTTCAACTCTGTTTAGTTGAAATATGAGTAAGCATAACCGCCATATCATGTTTCTCCTGCAACCATAGGGATATAGGTATTAGGTTCATAAGATAGTTCTTGAATACTCAGGAGAGTGGCAAGAAATGGGATAGTAACTTGCAACTAGCAACCTTATAAAGAATTTATCTAGTGTAATCACGTCTTGAAAACTCAACCTAATGTGAAAGTGCTAATTCCCTAGATTTTCATCATCATTTGAAATATAAACAAGTTTGCAATAATCTTTAGTTAATTTTACATTTCAAGTTTTTTAGTAGTTTAATTCTTCAAACCATTCCCCATTTTATCTGTTTTTGTTTGAATAGCGAAAATAAAGAAGTAACCTTAAACGATTAATTTGACAAGTCTGTGAGGGATCGATAATTGGGACTTTCAGTCCTATATTACTTGACAACCACGTGCACTTGCGTGCGCTTGGGTGACATCAAGTTTTTGGTGCCGTTGCCGGGGACTTGAAGATTGATTGATCATTCGTAGGTTAGGATTTTTATTTTGCTATTATGTATTTTACACTTTTGTTTGTTTATTTGTGAAGTTGCAGGTGTTGTGTGCTCAGTGTATGCTAAATACGAGAAGTCAAGAATCACTTTTGGCTTCTCTTGATCCTAAAATTGAGAGAACCTTTTGAATATTAATTATAGAGAATAACGAGAAGGCACAGGGCAACAACCAGGAGAGAGTTCCAGTGTTGAATTTTGCTAGGCCGAACTTGTAGAACGCTTCTAAAGCGATCATCAAGCGGGCCATCACTGGGAACTTTGAGTTGAAGGAAGGGACCGTGCAGTTGGTCCAAATACTTTTCAATATCAGGGAAAGCCGCACGAGGATCCCCACATGCATCTGATGACGTTTGTGGAGCTGAGTGAGAACTTTCACTATCAGAACGTGTCAGATGAGTTTGTAAAGCTCACATTGTTTCCGTTTTTGTTGATTGGTGAGGCCAAGGAGTGGCTTCAAAACAAGCCAGTAGGTTCCATCACCACTTGAGAGGTTCTTTCCAACAAGTTCATCAATAGGTTCTTCTTTACAAGGAGAACAAAAGAATTGAAGGGAAGATCTTTGGTTTTGTGCAAAGAGATGGTGAGACCTTGGCTCAGGCATGGGAACGATACAAAGGCTACTTGAGAGATTGCCTATTCCACATGCAGCCGAAGGAGATTATCGGAAACAAATTTATAGAAGAGCTGAAGGCAGAGTCTAAAATCTCGCTTGACACTACTGCACAGGAACAAATTTTGTCCAAGAGATATGATGAAATTGAGCTCTTTTGAACCTTATATCACTGGGGAAGTCAAGACTATCAGGACTCTGGTAGAGGATTCACAGCAGCCAAGGTGCCTGGAAAGCTCGAAGTAGATGGTGTGGCGGCAATCAGAGCAGATGTAAGTCAGTTGGTGAATGTGATTAGAAAGCTTGTAACCACACCAACAGAAAGTCAGGTTCAGTAGGTCCATCAGGTCCAGACTCCACTGCCATCCTGTGAGGTGTGTGGAAAAGGACACACTTACTCAGGTTGTCCACTTAACCCCGAATCTATATTTTTTGAAGGATAACAAGGTCGTGGTGGAGGTTTTACAGGTAATAGTTATAACCAGGGGTACATGAATGTAGCCAATCCCTCATGGGAAGGGAACCATAAGTTCTAAAGGCCCCAAAATAATTATTCGAGGCCTCAGGGCCAACAACCTGGCAGTTCACTTGAGGAAACAATGACGTAGCAGATAGTGCAGCAAACTCAGATGGTTAGTAAGATGCAGAAGTCCATCTATGAGCTGGAGAGACAAATGGGGCAACTAGCCCTACAACAGACTAATAGACCACAAGAGGCACTTTCGAGTAACATCGAGAAGAACACCAAGGAAAATGTGAGCGCAATCTCTTTGTGCAGTGGTAAAGTGCTGGGTGAGGTGATCCCCAAAGATAAGAAAACAGATGAGGAGTGGGTGGTGATATCCAAACCGGAGGTTGGTGAGTCAAGCAACTCAAAGCCAAAGTTAGTATAAAATAGGCCACCCCCCATTTCCTCAAAGATTTAAGAAGCAAAAGGAGGACTAGCCTGCCAGAAATTTCTTAAGGTATTGAAGCAGGTACATGTTAACTTACCATTGGTGGAGCTTTCGCAAGAAGTTCCAAAATATGAAAAGTATTTGAAGAACATTGTGGCTAATAAGAGGAGACTATCAAAGTTTGAAACTGTGGCTTTCATGAAAGAGTGCAGTTCTCGGGTTCAAAGCAAAATTCTTAAAAAGCTAAAGGACCCCGAGAGCTTCACCCTTCCAATGGTGATTGGAAACAAGGAAGTATGTTAGGCATTGTGTGACTTGAGTTCAAGCATTAATTTGATGCTTGCATCCTTGTCTAGAACCTTGAGTTTAGGTGAACCATGTCCGACTACAGTAACTCTACAGCTTCCCGACAGGTCTCTTGCTTATCCTGATGGAATTATAGAGGACATCTTGATTAAGGTTTGACCTTTCATCTTACCTGTATACTTCATAATACTATGAAGCAGATGTAGCAGTTCTCCTCATTCTGGGGAGAGGATTCTTAGCCACCACAGACACGGTCATAAAGGTAAAGTCAGGAAAGATGTCGATGACTGTGGATGGTCAAGAGGCAGCCTTCGATGTGTTTAGAGCGGAAAAGTGGCCACCTCATTGGTGTCTATTATTTCTTTATTGATTTATACTTCATACTTGTTATTATTCAAGGTCATCCTATGATACCCATCAGTACATAGTGTTGTACTGATGCTACTTGATGTTGGGCATATTTTTATGCCCATTTTCCATATATTTTTCCCATATTTTGCCTTGTTTTTAAGTTCATAATTCCTGTAAATCACTATGAATTCATGTTTTCATTTGTCTTGTGAGCTAATGAACTCCCTGGTCCTCCGGTGCTATGGCTATTTGGTTATATCAGAGGCACTCCATCAAGGAAACAATAATATTCTTGACCCGCCAACTTTGTCTAATATATGATCAATAAATGGGATAGGGTAATGATCTTTCCACCATTGGCCTTATTGAGCTTTTACGTAGTCCATGCAAATTCGCCAATCCGTGACTGTGCGTGTGGGAATCAACTCATTCTTCTTTATTTGGTGACCACTGTCATCCCTCCTTTCTTTAGGACACACTAGCAGGATGAGCCATTCAGCATGCAGGAAATGGGATAGACCACACTGCATCCCGACCACTTGATCACTTCCTTCCCTAACTTCATCCTTCATCCACTTACATGATTCAACCTCCGGCTTGATGTTGTGATTAGCTTTGCTCCTTCTTCCATAAAAATCCTGTGTGTGCAAAAGCTAGATTAATTCCTAATGTCTCGACATTTGCCGCCCCATTACTTTCTTCCTTCCTCTGCGAACCACCAATGCATCCCTTACCACTTTGTGCCTCACATCGGTTCAAGGAAATGATGAGGGCAAGGTGTCATCTTCCCAAAAATACATACTTCACATGGAGGCATTGTCTTCAACTCCAATTTTGGTGCTTCCTCAATTGATGTCTTTGGCAATGGTTCCAAAAGGACCTCATCAATGAGTGAAAGTCTTGCTTCTGCAGGAAACCATTTTGGTTCGTTCGGCTTGTCTGCACCATCATTACATAGCCCTGTCTCCGAAATTATCGGAGCCATCGCTCTCTCCAAAGGATCCTGAGAATCAACAATCTGAAGAATTGCTTCCTGATTTAACACATTGATTAAGCGATAGCTCCTCATAAATGGCCAGAAGCTTCATGACCTTATACACATCAAACACCTCCACTTTAACATGCGCTCGCATGGTTAGCTTCCACATCCACATCGGTCGCGCTCGCCAGGTTGCCCAAAAAGGCGTCCAAAATAAATGGGACTTCGCATCCCGACTCAAAATCCAAGATAATAAAATCCATAGGAAAATGAGGGGAGCCCACTTTCACTAGCACATCCTCCCTAATACCATACGGTTTTGGCCAAAAAGAGCAGTCGGCTATTTGCCAAAGATTACATTAGTTGGTCTAGAGGCTTGCCCGGCCAAGTTCTTGAACACCGATGTCGGCATCATGTTTATGCTTGCTCCCAAATCACATAGTCCATGAGCTGGATCCACTTTGCACGATTGTGATACGAATGGTAAAGCTCAGGGTCCTTGAGCTTTGTTGGCAACTGTTACGTATTATCCGAGAAGTGCACTCCTCAAGTAAAGCGCCACCGTGGCATACTTAGTCAATCTACTTTTGTTTGCCTCGATGTCCTTGATAAGCTTTGCATATTTCGGCACTCCCCCCAAAACATCAACCAAAGGTAAATTAATGTGTACCTATTTGGCCACCTCCATGAACTTCTTAAAACAAGCTTCTTCTTTGTGCTTTGCTTTAATCTTTGAGGGAACAGGGTGGTGGTCTTTGTCCTCAACTACCTTTCTTTCCCCCTCTCATCATCATGTTCCCATCTTTCTCCCTTGCTCCAGTTACGAGGTGGTCTTTACGAGTTCCACCTCCCTTAAAAGTTTTAGTCCACTCCTTGTGGTCACTGCATTGACCTACTTGGTAGATTCGGTATCACTCACGGTAGTCCTCCTCACGGGCTGGTGTTTTGAGCTCTGACTAGTTGTCAAGCGAGCTCAGCGCGCCTTTGTAGCTAGCTGCTGATTTTCATGTCGATCGCTAATTTCCTATAATTACTTTGCATTTACGCTTGGTTAGCTATAATTGTTTGAACATGTACTCAATCTTTGTTGGGTGGTGGAGGGAGGTGCATTGTTTCCCTCTTTGTATTGAGGCTGAAAGGTCAGTGCCCCCTTGATTTCTCTGCACACCACGATTCGAACTTCTGTTACTACCCCGAGAGAAATTCGGATGATTCCTCCATTTGGGTTGTAACTGTTGCCATAATGTTGATTATTATTCCTCTGGATATTCCCAACAAAGTTCACGAATGCGGATTTACACCACAACACCTAGGCGAGTGTTCTACCATTATACTTCACCAAACATGCTGGCTTGCATTGACTGCAGGGCTTGATTCAAGCTCATACTGCTGAAGTGGGTGTTGAGTTGATTTTGCAATGCAGCTATCTGTGTAGCGATAGCTACTCCTGAAGCCATCCACCTCAAAGACTCCACATAGCTTTCCTTGTTCCTCACTGCATGAGTGAGTCCGCATTCCTCTGGTTTCCTGTGAAATACGATTTAACAAAGTATAACGCTCCTCATAAGTCTTTTTCCAAATGCCTTCCCCCGGCTGCTGAGTCTAACCAAATTTTTGTATGTGGTTTCCAAACCCTCCCGATGAATGTATGCCAACACATCATTAGACTGTGATGTGAGGACAATCCCTTAACTTTGATTTGAACCTCTCCCAGGCTTGGTACAGGTTCTCACAATCTCTTTGTTTAAAACTTAGAATCGACTTCTAAGTCGGTACGATATTTCCCGGATGGAAAGAATGGAAATATCAAAAAACTTTCTTGCAAGATCATCCCAAGTGGTGATAGGGGATTAGGTGGTTCGGCTTTCAGCACCTATTTGCTTCCCAATAATGAAAATGGGAATGTAAGCCTCACGTAGTCGGATGATACTCAGCGGGAATGTGAGTGTCACTTATCTCCAAAGGTTTTGGAGATATTTATTTGTGAGATCTTCATGAGGGGAGACACGTAGATTGCCATTTGGTGTGCAACAACTGCACCATGTTTGGTTTAAGCTCAAACTCACTCCTGGCTCTGGTCTGTATGAGAATACTAGATGTAACATTGTTTGCATGTGGGGTTGTCACTTCTTGAACGGCCTTGTTGCCATCTCCTCGGGCACTAAGCGCCCTCACAAGTGGTGGATACATTGTTGCTCGAATTGCCTGTCTTAGCAAGCTACGGCTTGTCGGGCACTAAAACTGCCCTCACAAGTGGTGGATTCTGTTGTTGCTCCAGAATTGCCTGTCTTAGCAACTGCAGCTTCTTCTCTAGAGCTTCCCTTCTTTAACGATGAAATTGTCTCTCCGGCTCTATAAATGAATCCACCAACTCCTTATCTCTTTCCAGCATTCAGAAGAATTAGATATCTGCAAGAGAAAGGCTAAGATCTAGTTGTCAGCACTTATATAACACTAAGAAAATAAATTTACCAATTGCCAGTCCCCGGCAACGGCGCCAAAAACTTGTTCGCGCTGTGAGAACTGCATGCAAGTGCATGTGGTCGAACAAGTAGTAAAGTGGCTTATTTCAAGCCAAGTATCAATCCCAAAGGGACTGAACTACGGTATTAATTAACTTAAGCGTTAGTGAACTATATCTCTATGAATGCAGACAACCAATTAAATAAGATTTTAAGAGTTAAAGTTTACAAAATAATAAGAATCTAAGTCAAGATTATAATTTGAGTCTGAATAATAACAATGAACAAGCTGAGGTTAAGACAAACATGCAGGGAAGTAATTTATCAATTCAATTCAGCTAATCTTTTCTTCGGTTGCTAGTCAAGAATTTATTGCCT
>JACEIK010000770.1:354326-365970 GCA_018107945.1 Datura stramonium
CTGGTTGACCTGGGAGGTCAAGGCCTACGCTAGCATCTAAATGGCCGCCCTAAATTCAGCATGGGTAATAGGCTTTAGTGCATGGTGCTCCTAGATTGGTGGGGCTTGTTGGTGCCCGTCCCCATTTCCATCCTCATGGCCCTTTCCATTCCTATTCCTTCTGCCATTAACTCTGCGGGGAGGCATGATTCTGCAATTGTGAATAGCACAAGTTAGAAGGATAGAAAGACATTTCATTGGCGACATGGATCATGAAAGAAGGGAATATTTCCTAAATGTCTCGTAGCCTTTTCATCATAAGTGTGGCTTTCTTCACACACATGAAGAAGAATCTACATGACACGGCTTTTAGACATCTTAGGACACTTCAAACCTATTGCTCTGATACCAAGTTAGTCATGACCCGAACATAGGCCCGGATCGAGACAAGGAGTCCTAAGAAACTCCAAGTCGACCACGGGATGAACATACATCTAGCTCAATCAAATAAAGTGGAATAATTAACATAATAAACACTGTAAAAGTCTAGCATAACATACAATCCAAAAATACAACACGAGTCTGAAGCTGAATATAATCTATTGTCTGAAAAGCCTCTAAGTCTGATGAGTTGATGGGACAAGACCCCAACTAACTCTCTAAGTATATAATTGAAAATACGCCAACACAACTGAATAAAACAGGGGCCCTCGTCAGATGAGAACTCTCCAACAGAGACGGATGCTAACTCTGAAAGCTGGATAGTGGCGGGACTGAGTCTAAAGATCGGAGCCTATATCATGAAATGATACAGCATAGAGTATACAGTTAGTACGTAAAATGTACCGAGTATGAAAGGTAAGTAAAACCACTTAAATATGTAAGAAAAATTATTTAAAACATGCATAATATAAAACATGATCAAAACAAGAGTCTAAGAGTAGGGCTTGCAAGCTATATTCTGGAATTAGGATCTTAACATAACATAACATCATAACCGAATTGAATGACTGAAAGATGAAATTTGATTATCAAAGATAAACTGAACATTGGGCCAAACCTGCTTTAGAACATAATTATATATCATGAATGATAAACATGCATAACTGAAATCATGAGGAATAAGGGGAGACTCATCATATAACCGACATACCATGATAGAGCTTACGTTGCCCCAACTCTCAGACTCAAGTGGGTAGAGTTATACAAAGCCTTGCCAAGGTTAGGAATAAAACCATGAGACCGATATCAAGCTCAAGGCCCAATCAGGGCAGGGGATAGCTCACAAGGGAGGTCCCAAAGTATATATATAATATGTAAACCTACGCTGGTGCATAGTTCTGAGGCATATGGTTGATCGACCCTTTGCCCACTCAGTGCTAGACACTACTCCCAAAAATATGCATATGCTCTCTACCATTTTACAATGAAGCTGGCAATCATTTTTCAATGAAGATGAGCATCGTCTAGTGACGACGCTGAATAATCAAATACATATCAAATTCGAAATTTATATATGAGTAGCTTTTGCTCAAACCTTACCACAAGCTGAAGATAAAAAGGGAGTCTTAACTCCAAAACCATGTGGTAAGCTTATTCGTGAAATCATAAATGATACTTGACCATATGGGCATTTCTCAATACTTTAATCACACTTGAAAATATTTAATTCACTTGAAAACATGATCACATACATGGGTAACATGATTTTCATCAACAATATCTAATCCTACTTGAGCATTCATCATATATCTCAACTTTCATGAACTTCTCATTATTGGGTATTTTAATTTATAAAGCTTGAAAACATAATTATATTTGAAAACAATGTAAAATTTTCCCATGAATAATAATTCAATAGTAGAAACATATTTAGATCATACCCATGTAGAAAATTAGGAATTTCATGGATTGGGGTAAAACCTCGTAGAATCAACACATGAATTTTCATGATTTAGAGAGGGGATGGGAAGGGGTGTGAATGAATTCACCCATTCATAACCCTACATACCTGGGGAAGAACTGATTTTACCACTCCTTGATTCCCCAATGAAAGATTGGAGAAAAGCATAAAGAAATCCTAACTTGATCACCTTCTAAACCCTTCAATTCTCATGCAAGGATGAGAATGAGCCTAGGATTTATTTACCCCTCATAAAACACATTTTAATTCGAGCCTTAAACGATGTAGTTTAGCCTAGAACTTAGGAATGAAGAAAATACCCTTAATGAATTTCCTGAAAAATCTGAATTGCCGGTGATAACGGATGTCAGTATGGTCCATTGTGAGGTCCTACAGTCCGTTGTTACAACTCGTGGATACTCCATGGATTCAGGTCTCTGATCTCCTACAACGAATGAACAAGATGAGTCATGCCAACCACCAATGACTCATGGGTACCAGCCGTCATCATCACATTCACTAACCTGGGAGTCCTTCCATCGGGTACATACAATGACTCGTTACATCTAACAACGAGTCATTCCTTGACCCGTTACTCCCAACTCTGACCTTGTATTAGCTCACCACGAACACCTCCAATGGGTCATTGGTGGCACAAACGATCCTTACCATGACCCATTTTGTGAAATATTTCCACATTTCTGCCACTTTCCATTTTTAAATCCGGGGTCTAGTCTTGGGAACTTCCAAGGTATTACTCCCCAGATCTGTGATCATCCAGTTCATGCCTTTATACCGTAGCAAGGTATATTGGGTCCTATCGATGGGGAGGATACGTCGAACTCCACGTTTAGCTCACGTGGTTTTATGTTGGTTATAGACTCTCCCACTAGTCAATACAGTCTCAGTTCAGTTCAGTTTAGCTCAGCTCAGTATCTCAGATCCAGGACATATATCTGACCATCAGTCAGGGTCATTATTGACCATATCAGTTATATTTTAGCGGTATTAGTTTACAAATTTTAGTTGGTTATTTCATATTATTTCAGCACAATTACTTATTCTTTCATGCTTATTATATCTCACTTACTCAATACATTTAAAGTACTAACGAATACCTTCTTTTCTGTATTGTATTATGATACAAGCACAGGTTCTCTATCCCAGCATCATCAGTAATTCTCTCAGATGATATCAACAACGGCATTGGCTGAGTCCTTATCTTTCTAGGATGATATTTACTTTCAGTTAGTTTTTTACAGTAAGATTTTTAGACTTAGCTAGGGGCTTGTCCTAAGAATTCATCATTTATTAGTTGGCTTTTGGACATAGATAGAGTTATTCAGTATGGTTTTTCAAATATATTTACTTTTGCCATATCAGTAGTTTTCTTTAATGATTTTACTTATTTAAAGCTTCCGCTTATGCTTATTCAGTTTACCATTGTAATGATAGACCACGGATTATCTTGGGGTTACTTGTTGCACCAAGTACCGTGTCTTGTCTAGGTTATAGACTCGGGTCTTGACAAACTTGGTATTAGAGTACTAGGTTTAGAGTATCCTAGGATGTCTGAAATCCTTGTCAAACAAAGTCCTTTACATGGGTGTGAAGCGCGCTACACTAATGAAGGGGAGGCTACAAGACGCGATTAGGAAAACTCCCTTTTGTTCATACTCTTTATCGTGTAATAAAGTTCAATTCCATAAATGTTCTCCTAACTCATGCTCTATTTCATTTCTATGAAAGTATGATTCCAAGATGAGGAAATGGAAGGAGGGTTGACAAGGCTAACCGACTTTCCCCACCAGCTCCAGTAGACCCTTCGGACGATCAAGTGTCCTCAGTAGAATTTAGAGCAGCAATCCAGCTACTGGGTCAGATGGTGACTAACAAACTGAACCTGAAGGTGGTTCCTGATGAACACAAATTGGTCTGCTGCAGCTGCTAGGGTTTGGGATTTCACCAGAATAAACCCTCTTTCTTTTCATTGATCCATGGTTGGAGAGGACCCATAGGAGTTTGTAGATGAGGTGTAGAAGATCACTCGAATTATGGGTTTTAGTTCCATAAAGAGTGATGATCTGGCTGCCTACCAGTTGGAAGGGGTGTCTCAGATTTGGTACGATCGGTGAAAGGAAGGGAGACCAGCAAGAGTAGAACCAATAGAGTGGGAAAAGTTCACCATAGCATTTCTAGACAGATTCTTCCCCCGGAAGTTTAGGGAGGCTAAGGTCGTAGAGTTCATGAATTTAAAGCAGGGTAACAGGATCGTGGAGGAATAGGCATTGGAGTTCAGTTGATTGTCGAGGTATGCTTTAGAGATGGTAGCTGAGTGAAGGACTCGAATGCTTAAATTCGTCAACGGAGTACAAAACATGGTACTTATGGAGTGCAGGACTGTGATGATCATAAACAACATTGACCTATCTATCCTCATTGTTCATGCCAAATAGATTGATGAAGAAAAGGTGAAGGATATAGAGCAGGAGAACAAGTGTTCTAGAATGGGGAAATTAGATTATGGACACCAGAGGTCCAACGATAGTAGTCGTTCACAACAATAGTAGCAGAGGACTCCAAAACCCACCTCAGCCAGCATCCCTTCTTTTTGATCCCGCAAGGATCGAAAGGTTAGAGCATCTAGCTCTCAGTCCCAGAGTCATAGCGCCAGCAACCGCTGCCCAACTTGTTCTAAGTGTGGCAAGAACCATCCAAGTGATTGCCTTTTGGGTAAAGTGGGTTTCTTTGGATGTGGACAGCTAGGTCACAGGCTAAAGGAATGTCCGTCAGCAGGACGGGGGGGATCACAGACTACCATTTCAGCAGCCCCAGAAGGTCGTCCCGCTCAGCAGGGTAACACTTCACATATCGATGGCAGTAAGCGCCAAAACCGCTTTTATGCTTTGTCCTTCCGTCAAGATCAGGAGATCTCACCTGACGTGGTCATGGGTATGTTACGTCTCTTCCATCTAGATATGTATGCCCTACTAGATCCAGGAGCCACAAAATCATTTGTGACTCCCTATGTAGCTATTCAATTTGAAATCTGTCCAGAAGTCCACTCAAAACCATTCTTAGTCTCTACCCCAGTTGGTGAGTCAGTTAGAGTCAGTCGGGCGTATAGAAACTGCCCAGTCTCAGTATTGAGTAAATTCATCCCAACCTATCTGGTAGAACTTGACATGGTCGATTTTTCCCTAATTCTTGTCATGGATTGGTTATACTCTGGTTATGCCTTAGTCGACTGCAAAACTAGAGTCGTTAGATTTTAGTTTCCAAATTAGCTATTTTTAGAATGGATAGGCGGTAGTTCAGCACCTAAGGGTCGGTTTATTTCTTACCTTAAGGAAAGGAAGCTCATTAGTAAAGGATGAATTTATCACCTAGTTCGAGTCAAAGATTTCAACTCCTAGACCCCAAAAATCAAGTCAGTTCTAGTGGTCAGTGAATTCCCTTACGTGTTTCCCGAAGATCTCCCCGGAGTCCCTCCCGAGTGGGAAATAGACTTCGACATAGACCTTCTTCTAGATACTCAGTCTATCTCCATTCCTCCTAATGTAATGGCTCGAGCTGAGCTTAAAGAGCTGAAGGAATAGCCAAAAGATCTCCTTTATAAGGATTTCATCAGGCCCAACATCTCCCAAGGGGTGCTCCAGTGTTGTTCGTGTGAAAAAAAGACGGTACCCTCAAAATGTATATCGACTATCATCAACAGAACAAAGTTACATTTAAGAACGGGTATCCCCCACCCAGGATTGACGACCTGTTCGATCAGCTTCAAGGAGCCAGTTGTTTTTCAAAGGATGATCATAGGTTAGGGTATCATCAGCTTAGAGTCAGAGAATGTGACATACCTAAAATAACCTTTAGAACTCGATATGGTCACTATGAATTCGTGGTTATGTCCTCTGAAATAACTAATGCCCCTGCAACTTTCATGGACCTAATGAATAGGTTTTTTAAGAAGTATCTAGGCATGTTCATTATTGTATTCATTGATGACATTCTGGTATACTTCAGAAATGAGGAAGAACATGCTAACCATCTAAAGATAGTGTTACAGACGCTCAAAGATCGCCAGTCATTTGCCAAATTCAGCAAATGTGATTTCTGGTTGAAGTTTGTGACCTTTCTTGGTTACGTGGTCTCAGGTGAGGGTATTCAGGTATATCCTCAGAAGATAGTAGCGATGAAAGATTGACCAAGACCTACTTCCCCAACATATATCGATTTTCCTCTATTGCGTCTCCTCTGACTAAGCTAACTCAAAAATAGGTGAAGTTTCAGTGGTCAGATGCATGTGAGAAAAGCTTCCAAGAGTTGAAAACTCGACTCACTACGACTCCAGTTTTGACCTTAGCAAAAGGAACATATGGATATGTAGTCTACTGTGATGCTTCTTTAGATGGCCTCAGTTGTGTTCTGATGCATCAAGGTAAGGTGATAGCTTACGCCTCTAGATAGCTCAAGGTTCATGAAAAGAACTATCCAACTCATGACCTTTAATTGGAAGCAGTGGTGTTTTCCTTGAAGATTTGGAGTCATTATCTTTATGGAGTTCACGTGGATGTTTTAACCAATCACAAGAGCCTTTAGTACGTGTTCAATCAGAAGGATTTGAACCTTTATCAGAGGAGGTGGTTGGAGTTACTGAAGGATTGTGACATGAGCATGCTATACTGCCCGAGCAAGGCCAATGTAGTGGCTGATGCCCTAATCAAGATGTCCATGGGAGCGTTACACATGTTGAAGAGGGTAAAAAGGAACTGGCAAGGAATAATCACAGGTTAGCTCGGTTGGAAGAGTAATTGGTCAATTCAGTTGAGGGCGGAGTAGTACTATAGAGTGGGTCAGATTCCTCATTAGTTGTTGAAGTTAAGTCAAAGCAGGATGAAGATCCCATACTGCTTGAGCTGAAAGAAGCAGTTCTTAGAAAGGAAATGGACGCCTTCTCCAAAGGGGGAGATGGTGTGCTTCGTTACAAGGGAAAACTTTGTGTACTTGATGTAGGTGACTTGAGACCGCAAATACTGGTAGAAGCACACAACTCTAGATATTCTATCCACTAGGTGCCACTATGATGTACCGTTTCCTAAGGGATATCTACTGGTGGAACGGCATGAAAAGAGACATTGCAGAATTTGTTGCTAAGTGCCCGAACTGCCAGTAGTTTAAGGTGGAGCATCAAAGACCGGGGTATGACTCAATATATCAGCATACCTACATGGAAGTGAGAAGAATTGAATATGGACTTTATTATGGGTCTACCTCGTACTCACCAGCGACATGACTCAATTTGGGTGATAGTAGATTGGAAGACCAAGCCAGCACATTTCCTCCTAGTTGAAACTATAGACTCAACAGAGGATTATGCTAGGTTGTACATCCAGGAGTTAGTCAGACTACATGGGGTGTCCTTTCCGTCATCTCAAATAGAGGTACTCAATTTACCTTGCATTTTTGTACGTCGTTTCAAAAAGGACACGGTACTCGAGACAAGCTCATTATAACTTTTCACCCTCAGATCGATGGACAAGTTGAATAGACTATTCAAACCATAGAAGATATGCATAGAGCTTTTGTGATCGACTTCAAGGGCTGTTGGGAGGATCACCTACCTCTCATCGAGTTTGCATAAAATAACAACTACCACCCCAGTATTCAGATGGCCCCGTTTGAGAAATTAAATGGTAGGAGGTGTAGGTCTCCTATAGGGTGGTTTGATGTTTATAAAGCTACCTTGATAGGAAAAGACTTAGTTTATGAATCTATACAAAAAGTGCAACTTATCAAGGAAAGATTGAAAACAGCTCAAAACCGACAGAAATCATATGCTGATGTGAGGAGGAGAGAGTTAGAATTTACTGTAGATGATTGGGTGTATCTTAAAATTTCACCCATGAAAGGGGTGATGTTGTTTGGAAAGAAAGGGAAACTCAATCAGAGGTATGTAGGACCCTACAAGATTCTGGGGCGATTTGGCAATGTGGCCTATGAGTTAGAAGAAATTACCCTCGGAGTTAGCACCTGTGCACCTAGTCTTCCATGTATCACTATTGAAGAAGTGCATAGGTGATCGGGCCTTAGTTGTACCATTAGACAGTGTGGGAGTCAAGGATAGTCTCTCTTACGAAGAGGTTCTTGTTCAGATCATAGATCATCAAGTTCATAAGTTGACAAACAAGGAAGTCGCTTCAGTGAAAGTCTTGTGGAGGAACCAACTAGTTGAGGGAGCTACATGGGAGGCAGAAGAAGACATGATGGCCAAATACCCTCATTTATTCCCCTCCAGTTAAGTTCCAACATCAATTATTAAATTCATCCTAAATATTCTCTTCAGTTCTGTACTCATTAGGCTTATTCAGATTTTCAATATGCATCCTAGTTGCATCAACATAGGTAGCATGATTAAATCAGTTCGGAGTCAGGCATTCCTTCAAAAATTAGTTCATAGTCTCAATTTGGGAATTGTAGCACTTTTCCCAATTTTCCAATAGTTTTAGCCTTTATTTGAGGATGAATGTTCCCAATGGGGAGAATTGTATCACCCCGAAACTTTCCTAGACCAAACTCAGACATTGCATGAAAAACCAGGGGAAAACCAGAAATTTTTTCTCAGAACGACTGAGGCAACGAGTCATTGTCAGCAGTAATGACCTGTTGTCTGGATCATGGTCAGCCCTGCCAGATTTTTTTGGGAACCAACGGGACATGGAATGACCCATTGTAAGAAGCAATGAGTCGTCCTATCACTCATTGCATTCCCAACTCAGAACCTAGTTAATCCTTTTCTAGGAACCCATGAGTCAAACGACGAGTCGTTGTCTGATGTAACGACTCGTGGGGTAGTTTGTTAGTTGGAGCTCTAGGGTGTTATTGATAATCTCTTCCTGTGACAACGAGTGGCAACAATGACTAATTTTATCACATGACGAGTCAGTGTGTCCACCAATGGTGTCAAGCCCCAATATCCTTCAGGATACCAATAGGCAGGACGCGAGGTGACAATGACTTGTTGTCTCAACCAACGAGTCGTGGTGTCACCAGTTAGAGAGGGGGTCCAGTGATACGATTCCATTTCCTGCTAGCGTCCATGAGAGGTGCCAACGACTCATTGGTTCATCCAACTAGTCGTGGTTCCCCTTGTTGGCAATTCCTAGTGAACCATGTTCCAGGACTAGCACCGACAACTGGTCCCAATGAGTCATGGTATCAACCAGCAACTCGTTGGTCCCTGACAGGGCAGTTTTCTATATTTTCTCCTATGGTTATTTTAGTAACTTTCAATCTTTTTATCTCTAAACCCTATCATTTTGAGCACATTTTAGAGAGAATTAAAGGGGTTGAATGACGTTTCCTCTTCATTCCTCGCATTCTCTCAAAGTTAGAAAAGTAAAGATTCTGTCAGGAAGCACAAAGCAGCACAAGGGTTTCGATTCTTCTCAGATGTTCGCAAGAGTTTTCTCCATAATTTCTACACCAGGTATGTGATAATTTTGCAAGGGAATTGTCCTTCCCTTGAGCCCCAAAATCCATCTAAATATTCTGACCAGTTCTAAGCCCTAAGACTTTTGAATTAGAGGAATTTTTTAGTCATGTTACGATTAAATCATTTGAAATGTTGTTCATACTATTTGTTACTACATTTCTGCTATCTTGTAATCATGTTGATACTTTTTTCCTTAAAAGTGACTGTAGCCCTAATTCGATAAGTGTTCTAACTAGGGTCATGAATGATTGTATGGACATAATGTTTCTTGACTGTATTAGTGTTGTAAATTCCATGTTATTATTATCAGTTAAATGCTCAGTCAGTTGCATGCTAGCTCAGTTTCAGTCATGATGTTAATATCTTCAGTATCTCTTAGTAATGTTAGTTGATCAGTTTGACTATAGTCTGTTCATCAGGTGTCAGTAATGCCTATTAGTTANGATCAGCATTACAATACAGATTACCCTGTTGTGTGCATGGTTATTGGTATGTTACATCTCTTCCATCCAGACATATATGCCCTTTTAGATATAGGAGCTACTCTTTCATTTGTGACTCCATATGTAGCAGTCCAGTTTAACATAAGTCCATAGGTCCTCTCAGAACCATTCTCAGTCTCTACCCTAGTTGGCGAGTCAGTTAGAGCCATCCAGATGTATAGAAACTGCTCAGTCTCAGTCCTGAATAAATTCATTCCAGCTAATCTAGTAGAGCTAGAAATGGTCGACTTTGACCTTATTCTCAGCATGGATTGGTTACATTCCTGCTATGCCTCAGTCGACTGCAGAGCTAGAGTTGTCAGGTTTCAGTTTCCAAATGAACCAGTATTAGAATGGTCCCGCAGCAGCTCAGCGCCTAAGGGTAGGTTTATTTCTTACCTTAAGGCCAAGAAACTCATTTCCAAAGGATGTCTATACCATTTGGTTCGGGTCAAGAATTCTAACTCTGAGACCCCATCCATTCAATCAGTTCTAGTTGTCAGCGAGTTCCCAGATGTGTTTCCTGAGGATCTTCCCCGAGTTCCCCCTAAACGGAAAATTAACTTCGAAATAAATCTCCTCCCAGACACTCAACCCATCTCCATCCCTCCTAACAGAATGGCTCCAATTGAGCTTAAGGAGCTGAAGGAGCAGTTAAAGGATCTCCTGGATAAGGGTTTTATCAGACCCAACATCTCTCCCTTGGGTGCTCTAATGCTATTCGTGCGTAAGAAAAACGGTACCCTCAGAATGTGCATAGATTAACGTCAGCTGAAAAAGGTCACAGTTAAGAACAAGTACCCTCTACCCAGAATTGACGATCTTTTTGACCAACTTCAGGGAGCCAGCTGTTTCTCCAAGATCGATCTCAGGTCGGGGTACCTGATGTCGCCCGTATAAGCGCGTCCGCAAGTGTACGGGTCGTGCAAGTAATATAGTGGCTCTTTTAAAGAACCGGAATGTCGAACCCACAAGGACTGGACCCATTCCTCTAACTATCCATTTCAAGTGTGATCTTAAATACCGAAAATATTGGTTTCAGAAGTTTTCGAGGGAGATTTAATTAAGTCTAGTTTTGGTCAACGAAATATTCTAAATTTACTCTAGGAGCAACATAGAGTTAAAACCAGATAATCATGCGATCCTACGATTTGCAATGGTTTAAGCATGGAACTATCAATTGTTGTTTCACATANCTCTCCGTTGGCGATGAAACTGTCTTTCCGGCTCTAAGGATGGATCCACCAAACCTTTGTCTCTTGCCAGTGTTCAACAGAATATGTTATCTGCAAAATATAGGCTAAGACCAAGTTGTCAACAATAAAATATTGAAATAGCAAACTAACACGTCTAAGAAAAATTAAAATTTCACCAATTGCCTAGTCCCTGGCAACGGCGCCAAAAACTTGACGAGCCCGCAAGTGTACGGGTCGTGCAAGTAATATAGTGGCTCTTTTTAAGAACCAGATTATCGAACCCACAGGGACTGGACCCATTCCTCTAACTATCTGTTTATAGTGTGAATCCTAAATATCAAAAGTGTTGGTTATAGACATTTTCGATTGAGATAAGTTAAGTCTAAGTTTGGGTCAACGAAATATTCTGAAAATGCTCTAGGAGCAACATAGAGTTAAAACCGATTAATCATGCGATACTACGATTTGCAATGGAATAAGCATGGAACTATCAATTGCTGTTTCACATAATTAGAATTGCATGTTCATGGTCTTTCGAGCCTCTAAACACGGCAATCTAGCCTCACTGCATCATTGTGAGCGAGGAGTTTAA
>JACEIK010000771.1:0-18479 GCA_018107945.1 Datura stramonium
TAGATCTTAATTTTACTATAATTATGCATATCTTTGTTTCAATTACTTATATTAGGTTTGTAATTTGTTATTGATCTATAATTTCTGTATTCGCTTGTATGAAAAAGCATATTTTTTTGTTGGCTATTTGTTGTTCCATTACGAACTCCATAAGTCGCGTTCAAAGCATGGAGCTTTCTGTTGATACTCTTTCATAAGAAGAGGAAGAGGTGTCATTAATAGTTTTGAATCGGAAAAGGGGTTCATTCTCTAGACTTACTTCACTTACCCCGCTAAAAATGATGATTCCTCCCCTCTAATCTCCTGAGCATTGCAAAGCACTTAGTCTTGTTTCTATTCTATTGGATCTCTGCCAAAACATTCTCTGTTTGGTGATTTCATTTCTTGTGCTTGTTTATGGGTATTTAAATAAAAGTAATTCTTAGACTATATGCTAAGCCAAAGTTCAGTTTCCTTTTGTATTATTAATATTCTTCTTGTTTTCTAATTGTAGCTTAATGTTTATTTGACATCCTAGATCTAATTGTAGCCTAATATGTGTTTGACATCCTATATGATTGAACTGAATATGGGGAAGGGTCCTAGGTTACGTGAAAAGCTAGTTGTTTTGAAGAATATTTGGATGGAAAATACGACTGTAATACCCTAGAAGAGCCTACGAATAGACCCAAGAGTTTAAGTCAAAAACTGTAGAAAACCTAGAATTTTGCACCAGTATGACTCGAGGTACGAGTCATGGTGAGGACCTACGACTCGTGACTCAAGTCGTGATGAAATCGGGAGCCTGAGGTTGTGACACGGGTAGTCTTACGAGCCGTGGTAAGAAGGTATGACTCGTGGTTAGGAGTCATGGTGAATATCTTAGTGGTGCCAGAGTGAGTCATCACGGGTCATGGTACGCCTCGTAGGATGTAGCAACGAGTCGTGGTGAGGAGTTGAGGTTAAGTCGTATTGCTTTGGGTGGACGGTACCACGATTGACAGTACGACCCATAGGATGGTGGTACGAGTCGTGGGTTACCAGTTGTGGCCAAATTCAGAAAGTTAGGAGAAAGGGGGAAGTGACCACGAGAGGAAACCACGAGTCGTGACTTGATGGTACGACTCGTGGTCGGGGCCAGAACTGCTTTTCAGGGTAATTTTCTAAGGGCAATTTCAACTTTTTTATGCTTTTGGGCCCTAAACCTCGTCTTTTTTAGGACAGAACAGCTTCTTTAAGGGAGTAGGAAGAACCTACTATCCCCTATGCCCTATGAGGAGGTAAAAGTAATCATATTAAGTTCATTTTAGCAATTTCAAGTGTTGGAGAAGGGAGTAGGAAGGGTTTCAAGCCATTTTCTTCAAGTTCTTCAAGTTTTCACTTAGGGTTCTTCAANCATTTTAGCAATTTCAAGTGTTAGAGAAGGGAGTAGGAAGGGTTTCAAGCCATTTTCTTCAAGTTTTCACTTAGGGTTCTTCAAGGGAGTAGGAAATCACAAAAGTTCCATGTATTTGGGGTTTTGAATTGGTAGATTAGACCCTACCCATGCCCATTTTTTCCCATTTCCTACGATTAAGTTACCAAATTCTTGTGGGTCTTAACCCAATTGCATGATTTCCCACAAATTTACATGAAAGTTTGGTAGTATGTTTAAATTATGGATTTTGAAGTATTTGGTCTGATATTGCTTGTATATTTTATATTTCATGATTTAAATCTCTAAAAGTATGGATGCCCAATCATGGGAAAATTTTTAGTGAATTTCATGGTCAAGATGGTTCTGAAAACATGAACAAGTTTCTCTTACATTTTTAAGCATGTCTTAAAGTTTTAACTTCTCATGTTAGCATGATCGTTTTCTTAAGATTTTAAACATGTCAAGTATGTTTGAAACTATGGGCAATGCCCACATGTCACTTATGAATTATATTACGATATGGCCGACTCACGGGCCTAATTCTGTGGCTAGTAATACGAATTCTCAAGTATGTCATGATTATCATGTTTTCACTAGCCATGCATGTCATGTTATGAATATTATGAGCACGTTTTATGTTTTGGGAGTAGTACTTAACACTGAGTAGGTTCGGGGCCTAGGTTACGCCCTGAATCTCAAAACTACGTGCCACCATAGGATTATGTTTGGGACCTCCTCAGTTACTGTCCCCTATGCCCTATGGGTCCTTAACAAGTGATATCACTCCTTTCATAGTTCATACCCTTGTCAAGGTAAGAACGGCCTCCCGACTAGGGGTAAAAGTCAGACTTCATGTGTGCTCATGTGAAATATTTCGATTATAGAAATCTCCCATTGTTCCTCATGGTTTTGAAATATGCATGATTATGTTATTTTGTCTCAAGTTATGATTTATGAAATTTTTTCCCTGCACTTTACGACTTTGATGGGTTTATGAGTATTTTTGAAAATATTTAGCCTTAAGATTTCAGTTTTATGATCATGATGTCCCACTCCTATAACTTTCATGTTTTTAAGCCTTGTTTTGCATACCTTACATACTCAGTATTTTCCATACCTTACATACTCAGTACTTTCTGAGTACTGTCCCACATATTTTCAAGATCCGGTTGCAGGTCCAGCATCGTCCCTAGCTTGCACCCAGTTCCGCTCAGTCTTCAGTGGTGAGTCCTCATGATTCGAGGGCTTCATGTTCAGACCTTGTTTATCATATGTTTTCAGACTATTTGGGTTAGTTGGGGTCTTGTCCCTTCAACCCGTCTTTTATGATTAGAGTCTTTAAGACTTATGTGTAGTATTAGTCGTTTATGTTTGGATCTTGTATTGTTGTTTCCTTTATCTCACATGATATGATTTTCAGTTAGTTTACGATTTATGAGTTATGTTTTTCCGCTGTATATGAATGAATTAATGTTATTCTCACGCCATGGATTGACTTGGGGTCTCTCGGGACTCCTTATCCCGTGTCTACGATCCGGGTGTACTCTCCGGTCATGACAAAGACTTATGTTTACTTTCTAGAAATTACTACGCACTGGTGGTATCATCAAACTTGTGTGACTTGGGTGCTAAATGAATATTTTAAGAATGTTATGATTGGAAACTATCATCTAGAACCTTGCACAAACTATTTCTCGTTACTTCCGGTTGAGTTAGGGTGGCGCCACTATCTCCTCAACATAATAACCAGTTTCTGATTAGATTAACAGTGTCTCCCATGGTTGCGTCTGCTTGTGCAGTTTTGATTTCTCTAATCCTCGTGTAGCCTCCATATCCCAATAAGTCCCAACCCTATCTCCTCCCAACAATAAAACTTTAGTTTTACCAGTGGTACAAGGTACAAAAGCAACACTACTACTTCCACAATCACTTCTTGCCATTGCACTTTTCAACGAGAGCAATAAAGAGTGACAGTGGCCCAAATATCAGTAGTGATAAAAGAAAAGAAGAAAAACAATACGTGTTGGAAAAAGAAGACGAGCTTCCATGTATAAAAGAAAGCATTGGACCTGGTTGAGTTTACCGGTTCTGTGATTCAAGCAATTCCAGGCCCCAGGTTTGGCCATATCTCCTTCCTATGGATTGTTATAGTACCATTTACTTACTTTGGCATAACTTTTGTCATTGCCTTTGTCAAAACCGTCTGCAAGTTCAATTCCCTTAGGAGAAGCATCAAAAATTGGTCAACAAAAATGCAGAGTTATGCAAGTCAGTTGATAAGTTATTTTACAAAGGAAAAGACATTGTTGAGCTTGCAACTTTGATGGAACTGACACAAAATAAAGGTTTTGATATGATGAAGATTTTCTGAAAATATATTTGGTAGTCCTTGAATGAGAAGTCATTTAATTCAAATTTAATAACCTACTTAATTCAGTTGAGGAAAGCATCAATGCTGATTGATTCTGAAGTGGCTAAAATACTGAATGAAATTTCACGTGTAATCGTTCAAGACAAAGTTCCAATTGTTATGGATATATCAGGCTATTCTGAGAAAGGTTTGAAGAGGAAACTTGTTGTGCAATCTCTTTTTGGGAAGATTTATTATCTCTCTGAGCTTTCAGAATTCTTCTCAAGGGATAACTCCTTAATTGTTAAGGAAATATTTAAAGTAGCCAATGAGGATGCTGAAAAGCTTTGGTTACATACTATCCTAGAAGCTGGAAACATGGATTCACTTGAAAGGATGGTGAAAGGATCAAATACAGAAGATTCAAGTGATGAATCAACTAATGTTCTTGATTCACGTACGCTTGAGTAAAGAGAAGTTGTAAGTTGGGACATTGTGGAGAGTAATATAAAATATTACAAGAGAACTCTATATAGCCTACAAGTCCTTCTACATTGCCTAAGTTATCCCCAACAATGGAAAAAGAAAAGTCAGAATGATAACTAACCACCATGAGGCTTGTGAAATTGTCTAGAATTGCTTCAATTTTTTAAGCACTTGTGATACAAAATGCTTGCGTTTGTTGCATATGTTCTGTTTTGAGGTGGACATTTTAATAGTGTAAAGTCTTGAAATAACAGAAATTATTACAAATCCTCCAGTGTTGGGGGAAAGCACTTTATAAAATAAAAAGAACCTTGCACTAAGAAATCTTCATGATCTAGTTTACATGTTTGAATTACTGATTTTCAATCTCAATGTTGTATTCATCTAGGCATTTTGCCTCTGTTGATTTAATATAGGTTTTTTAGATAATGGTTTAAGTTATATTTTTTACAGTGCAATACATTGTCATTTAGATATCATGTTCTAAGAAGTTCATCTTGAATTAAATATAAGATGTTGCACTTACGTTGCTTTTAAAATGTGATTACAACTAAGAAATGACTTAACATATTGAATTTATGAGTAGTCATATATCGAATTTCAGATGATAAATCTCTTGGATAAAATATTTTTATGTTCTTATTTCTTTGTTTCAAATGAAATGCATAATGACAAAAATGAAGTGATTCTTTGCATGAATAGGTAATCCGAATGGCCGGCCATCTAAATGCTACTGACATTTGGAGCCACGATATTATTTTTATTTTTCAATGTGAACAAATTTGAGCTTCAAAATGTTAGTTTTTCTCTCAGTATTTTGATTTCATAGCTGCTCTAATTCAAAATTTGATTTTCAGTCAGTAGACCTTGTTTGTTACATGCTTTCAAGGTTATGCCTTACCTCTCTTCTATATCGATAGATGAAATTTTCTTAATATGTTTATTTTTGTGAGTTTTAAGCCTGTGTTTAGTTCAATGCTGTTGTGGGACTATGCCGCTTGCTCTATCTTCTTGTGTGATAGAAATCCAGTTTAGGAGTCACATTTTTGGCGAGGAACCCCGGGTTTGTAATTACACGATTAAAAAAATTGAGTAATTTTTTGAAATTGAGTTTAGTTAATCAAGTTTTAGAGTATTAAAAATGTTTAGATAAATAAATATGTGAAGTGGTTTAGACTATATAGGAGTTTAGGTTCTTTTAATACCAAAATGAACAGAAATATTATGGTTAGATTCTATGTATTATTTCCTTGATAGTTAATCTTCCTGTTCTTCACTGCAAGGCAATTTAATTATGTATATTGATTGTGAAGTTTGTGATATAATGAATTAAATATAATTTATCTTTTTGTACTCATAATTACTGTATGTTTGTCACCCTCAGTTTAAAACCAAAATGATTAGATAAACTTACATTTACCTTAATTTTTTATCAGAAGCATGTCTAGATTAATTACTTCTATATCTGGTAGTTTGATATAATCATATTTGTTCACAATATAGTCTCTCCATATAATTATTTATATGTTAATTGTGTGTGAATAATCTCTTTTAGCTTATTAAAGTTTGTCACATATCGAATCCTACTTTCCCAAAAAAATGGACGCTACACCTTGTTCATCTATTTCCTCCTTTAGGGGTGGGTCTGTCACAAATAAGTTACTTTAAGAGAAAAAGTCTGATTCAACGTTCTTCTTCTACATATTACTAAAAGATAGCAATAACATATTTTTGTTCTTGTTATACATTTCTATGAATTTGTATTAAAGACTCTTAAGATATTAATTAAGATCAATAAATTAGTTAAAAGTTTCCAAGATGCTGTTTTCTTTGAATTGCATTTGCCATTTTTGTAAAGTCTTTTGACTTTTGTTGTAAAAAGATATTATTATTTTGAAAAAAATTATCTAGTTTGCAGTGCAATATTAACATGTAACTTTTGCCTTAATAATACTATGTCCCAGTATCATGCTGCTTATGGTTTTTTTTTTACATCATTTGTTTAATTACATTTCCTTAAAAGAAACACTTCTTGTTTGAAGGATTTTGGGTACTGAAGTGTTTAATGACCTGATTCTCAAACTAGATTGCATTTGCCATTTTTTGTAAGTCTTTTGACTTTGATATGGCAAAAGATATTATTTTTATGTGAAAAAATTATCTAGTTTGCAGTGCAATATTAACATGTAACTTTTTGCCTTAATAATACTATGTCCAGTATCATGCCTGTAATACATAGTTTTTTACATCATTTGTTTAATTACATTTCCTTAAAAGAAACACTTCTTGTTTGAAGGATTTTGGGTACTGAAGTGTTTAATGACCTGATTCTCAAACTTCAAGAAAGAAGTGAGGCTTCTTCAATCACCAACTTGTACAATTAATCTTTTATATGAGATCATGTGTATTTCATTCTAAAATTAGAGATTCCCATGATTACTGTATGAATTTTTCATGTTTATGGTAATCATCTGTCAGTATATATTACTAGAATTGGTATTTTATTTGTTTTTATTTGCATTTCCTAATCCTAAGAAGTTTATTTGTCCATTGTCTTTGAAGGATTTTGGTAGCTCTATTTTTGTGTTCTTGCATCTCAATTTAGAATGTAAGCTGGACTGATTATATTTATTTTTTATAGTAGTATTTTTTTGTTTTTTTGCCTTGCACATCTTTTGGAAGGAAAAGAGTACAAAGTACTAGCTATTACGAGTTTTATTACTCAACTGACGTGAGCTTATTCATTTAACAGATTAAGAATTTGAAGTTTGAAGAACTCATCCTTGGAGAAGTACAGAACAAGTTGAAGCATGAGAAGAAGTGTTTATTCTTTAATTAGGAGATGTTTTGGTTGTACATTCTATATTTTCGTTCTCTCTACATTTGTATTCTTTTTTTTCTTTCTGAAATTGACAAATACAATGTCATGCTTTAGCCCTTTTATAAGTAACTATAAAATTTAATGTTCATATTGAATTGATTCTTTTGTATGATGTGGATCTATACATATTCGAATAAATGTGAAAAAAGTAGTAATTAGTTTCTATATGGTTTGACAGTGATAACCATGTAACTTTCATAAGGATAAAATATGTAATTAACAAATATTTCTTATTAATACTACGTATAACAACTAGATATATTGCGCTCATTAAAGGTTTTCAACGACTGAAATTACAATTAGCGAATGGAAAATTCAATCACTAAAAAAGCATTATAACGACCGATTTTTTTTGTCACTAGAAGTTTCTTAACGACCAAAGTCAAATCCGGTCATGCACTTTTAACGCCGAAGCCTATAAAGACCGGTGACGACCAAATTTTATTCGGTAATTGATTATTAGCAACCGAATTATGACTTTTAACGACTGAATTATCTCTAGCTAAAAGTCTTATTTCTTGTAGTGGTAGAAATCATTTCTATTCAAATTTAGCATGTCTATGAGTGATAGTAAGTACTTCTATCCTTCTAACCTAAAAGAATTTGTGAGATTTGCTGGATTAAACTCGTTGTAATTTGTATTATCGTGTTTTGCAGATTAATGTCGCTGGCTTGCCTTCTAAAATGGAATAGCCATTTCCTTGGCATATAAACTGGGATATGGAAGGATTATAAGTTCTAAATCGAAGTAGGGTTGATTGAACAGAATTCGACAATTGAGGTATGTTAAGGATAGCTTTTTTCAGCAAGTCATTCCCGTTGTTTAGCTGATACAACTGATACCTTTGTAGTAGCTGATGATTATCTAAGTTGTGATTAGATGCTATGAGACGAATGGAGGTTATAACATAGTATCCATTGTTGGTGAGGATTATATTCAGTTTTGACTATCGCTAGAAGTGGCGCAGAGGTTCCCTATTCATTTATTTACCGTCCATGGAGATTAGTAGTGTTTTGCTGCCGCACTGAGGCCATAGAGGCTTGTGGCTATTTGTTGGGCAGCATTTAGGGTGCAGTTTGGCAATATAACTTTATGTGTTGACACCCACATATGTAATAAAGCTCGTCTACAAGCCATTGGTGTACTTGAAACCTACAGGGCTGGAATCTTCGTAGTACAATCTTATCCATGAGTTAGTTGCACCAGGGTGGCCTAATGAACCGGGGGATTGCCTGTTGGGTAAACTACTTACTGTCAAAGACCGTATAGCTTTGTTGACTTACATTTAGTCGCATTGGTCGCTTAGGAGACCACCCTAGTCGTTAAAAGTCTGTAGACCATGTGATATCCTAAGTAAGGATCCTATTAGCTGTTATATGTGTGGATAATGCCTTAGGCTATTCCTATAGTTTCCATGTAGATATCGCCTAGAAGTGCTACAGATACAGTTATAGGAGCCCAGACAGCTCAGATATAGTTATAGGAGCCTAGATGGCTCAGATACAGTTACAGGAGCCCAGATGGCTCAAATATAGTTACAGAAGTCCAGATGGCTTAAATACAGTTCAAGGATCCAAAACAGCTCAGATACATGTACAAGAGCCCAAACGGCTCAGATATAGATACAATTACAGAAGCCTAGACGGCTTAAATACAGTTACAAGAGCCTAGATGGCTCAAACATAGTTATATGAGCCCAAATGGATCAGACACAGTCACAGGAGCCTAGAAGGCTCGGTTAAGGCTCGGTTATAGCTTCAGAGGTCAAACATACCTTAGTTACAGCTTGCTTACGGGCCTATAGTTATACAGATAGGAGGGTATGGATTGCTTGTACTTGTCGGGGTTTATGGGGGCCTAGGTAGGTTATTCTGTGAAATTTGTACCTTCCAGGCTTATGGGGGTCAGGTTAGGTTCTTGTTTGTATATTTGTCTGTTAGTTATAGTTCGTGTTATGAGATTGTTCATGTCATCTTCAGACTCGTATTACTGATTACTTCCAGCTTTCTTATCAGCCCTTACTTAGTTGTTATTATTTTGGCCTTACACATTCGATACATATTGTACTGACGCCCACACATAGGGCGCTGCATACTTTCTTGTAGGTTCAGATAGACAGGGTTCGAGACCTTCTTAGTAGCTATTCAGATCTAGTAGATTGGCTAGCTCCTTTCTTTCGGAGTTTCCAAATGTTAGAGCTTTGACTAGCTTTTGATCGTATAGCTTTTTGATAGGCTGGGGCCCTATCCCGATCAATATTTTACTCTTTAGAGGCTTGTAGACTACAGCTCTTGGTTAGTTATGCGTTGTTGGCTGTGTGGGGCATATATGTGATATGATGTGCGTTGTTTGATACGTGGGGCCTAGTTATATTATCTGCTAGTAGCATGTTGGTATTGTCGGCCTGCATAGGATGACATTATTGCGACTGTTTGGTTAGCTGATTTCATGCAGGTGTTTATGTGGCAGCCTTGTCGGCCCAAGGCTATTTCTTTAGCCGAGATATAGCTATTTTTTTCTTTATTATGTCTTGCTGGTATGTACCAGAAGTGTATATATCCAGCCAAGTCAACTCATAGTCCAGTATGGCATTAGGTGTCAGTTACGTCTCCCAAGGTGGGGCGTGACAATATGGTCCATTTGAGATATATGATTTTTACCATGAATTCAGTACATATGATTTACACCATGATTTGGACTTATGATTTTCATGAAATTAGTGTGATTAGTATGTTTATAACTCTCTACACTCTCAAGCCTCTTGCTAGTAGAAAGTAGCTCTGACTAGACTCTAATGAATTCAGTACGATCAATATGTTTATGATTCTTTAGACTCTTAGGCTCCTTTCTAGTAGAAAGTAGCCTAACTAGTATTAGAACATCAGTTATGAGCCCTCAGTATTATTATGTCATGGTCCTTTAGGCTCTTGGACTCTTGCTAGACAAAATGGTTCCGACTAGTCTTAGGACATCAACTTCAAATTCATCAGTTACATATATCTTTATGTTCAGTTGAGAGTAGTACTTAGCACCGAGTAGGCCATGGTTCCAAGCACCCAAGTCATAGAACTACATGCCACAGTAGGATAAGGGATTCTCAATAATAGAGAATGTTTTCCTTAGCCCGAGGAATATAGGATCCTCATTATTTGAATGTGTCTCCCTTGCCTACATGGGCATATGCAGGGGTCATCATTATTAGAAATTGTCTCCCTGAGTTCATGAGTGATATCACGTCACTTAGAGTTCTTACCCTTGGTAAGGTATGAACACCCTTCTAACCGAAGTAATAGGTCGGGCTCCACGAGGCTCACATTGGAGTTTGTCAGTTAATAGTCTTTTCCATAGTATAGTTTAGTTTCAATTTTAGTACAGCTATTTCAGTTACAATTTTTAGTTTATGATTTCAGATTCAGACTTCAGTACATGTACATGGCCCAAAAATAGATTTACTTATATTTCATCAAATAACTTCAAACGAGCATATCATATCAGTAATTATACACCTCGGGTAGGATTATTGTACTTTACCTTAGTCATGTACTCAGTTTTGTATTTAGGTCAGTTTTCTCAGCATACTAGCATTTTCCTAGTTTCAATTACGATTTCCATATACTCAGTACATTTCAAGTACTGATCGCATACTTTATGTGCTATATTATTTTATGATATAGATCCAGGTATTTAGACTCAGCCCCACGGTTAGGCACACTCCATACTCTATTAGCTGACAGTGTTGAGTCCTCATCTTCCGAGGATAGGAGTTTTATTTTTTTTATTTCAGTTTATTTCTAGTTAGTTGGAGTTAGCTACGGCTTGCCCAGCAACTCATCAGACTGGTAGAGGTTTTTAGATAGTGTAGTACTAGTTTCAACTTATGACTTAGTGTTGAAATCAAATTTTTATCCTTTCCTTTATTAGTTATGTTTCAGTTAAGTTTCTGCTCAGATATATTCTATTAGTTGTTGTTATGTTAGAATTATGTTATGAGATGGGTTAGCTTGGAGTCATTCGTGATTCTAGGTTCCGTGTCTCGATTTGGGGTCCCAGCTGGGGTCATGGAAAACTTGGTATTATAGCAAAGGTTTAGAATATCCTAGGGTGTCTAAAAGTCACATTAAGTAGAGTCTTTTTCATGGTGTGAAGTGCGCCACACTGTGAGGAAGAGGGTACAATACGTTTTTAGGAAAATTGCCTTTTTGGCATGATTCTTATCATGCGTAGAGTGTGAAACTCTAAAAGTTCCTCTTCTAACTCATTCTTTATGCATTCCCAGACAATGCCTCCTAGACGAGCAAATAGAAGGAGAAATGGTAATGGGTACTAGCTTGCCGTACCATCCCCAGCGAACCCTAGGTTACCTATGTAGAGTTTCAGGTAACATTTTAGGTGTTGACGCAGGCCGTCACAACATAGGCCAATCATCAGGCGGCGGCACCCGTGAACCCTAACGGGAATTCTAAGGTGGCAAGAGTGTGAGATTTCATTAGAATGAACTCACCAGAATTCTTTGGGTTGAAGGTGGATGAGGATCCATATGAGTTCATAGAGGAGATTCAAAAGATCACCCAGATTATGGGGGTGACTGGTGAGGAGAGTGCGGACATAGCCTCCTATCAGCTAAAGAGGGTTGCACATATACGGTTCAGACTATGAAAGGAAGGTCGTAGGGCAAGTGCAGCTCTGGTGAGTTGGGACGAGTTCGTGATAGCCTTCTTGGACAGGTTCTTTCCATGAGAGTTGAGGAAGGAAAAGGCAACTGAGTTCGTCAACCTAAAGTAGAACAACATGACAGTCCGAGAGTATGCCTTGGAGTTTATCTAGTTTTCTAAGTATGCATCAGAGATGGTGGCCGATCTGAGGGCTCGCATAAGCACGTTCATAAATGGAGTCTCAAATTTAGAGGTGAAGGAGTGTAGGACCATGATGCTTATCAGTGACATAGAAATTTCTAGACTCATGATCCATGCTCAATAGATTAAGGAAGAAAAGCTAAAATATTTGGAAAGGGAGAGCAGAGAGCGAGGACAGGGGACTCGGAGTATTCCCAATAGAGGACAAGTGGTAGACCTCATTTTCAATCCCATCGAAGATCATCAGTCCCAGCACTATCGATAGCTAGTGCTCCAAACAGACCCAGAGTAAGGTAGATGACATACACAACTTACAAGAACTATGGAAAGAACCATTTGGCAGAGTGCATTGCTAGTTCAAGTGCTTACTTTTAGTGCAATAAGTTAGGCCATAAACTCAGAGATTGCCCAGTAGCCAAGCGGCCCAAAGGTAGAGCCCATCCATTTCTTTGGTAGTTCCGACTGCCCACCTACCTCAGCAGGGCACATCAGCAGGTACGGGTAGTGGCCAGCATCAGGACCGCTTCTATTCCCTATCATCATGTCAGGATCAGGGAAGCTCACCAGAAATAGTCATAAGTATGTTATGATCTTTCAACAATTGATTCTTGCATATTGATAAACCCAAGAGTCATAGTATAAGGCATAAGACTCTTTTTGCATCCTAGTATGAGATTTGTGCATGATGTTACGAAATAATTATAAGTGTGAAGCCTACAGTAATAGCTTTAATGACGATGGAATGTCAAGAGTTAGTGATGTAGCTCAGCCTTAAGAAAAGATCCAAAAGTGTTAGAATGATGGCTTTAAGCTAAGGGAGAGATGATAAATTGATGGGTTAAGTCAAGTCCTGAGCATTCTAGTAGAGGGGTTCCAAAAATAGTAGTTATGGGATATCAATCCTTTCCTGTTAAGAAGTTTTCCTGTATGTTTTAGTTGATGTTACGTTCTACTCATTCTTATGTTCACACTCCAAGAATTACAGTAACCTCTTCAGACAACAATTTCAGTTTTCCTCCATGATTCCATAAATCTTAGCTTCATGTCATTGAACTCATTATGTAAATAAACTCATGTATCTCAGTATGTTGAGCTATATGAACTCAGTCCTTAGAAATTTTCCTTACTGACTCAGTATATCATGCTACCTTATGTATGTGCTCAGTTTAGATTTTTGTAAATGATTCGTGCTTACTATTTCCTTACTCTCATCCCTATGTATGTTCTCTTATAAAAGAAATAGAGGTTTTATCGAGTATTTCCCGAAGTGACTCTCTATGCATGCCTTAGATGCTTTGTAGGTGGAAGTTCATGAAGTGCAGTTTTTAGCCATGGCAGGGAATTGAGGAGCTTTTGAGATAGTGTAAGCTACAACAGAGTTGTAAAGAGGAGTGTAGTGGCACGCTTGCATTGTATGTTGGTGCTTGGGACAGTTAACATGATGTTCTTGTATGAGGAGATGAGATGTTAGGGTGACGAAGTGTTGATGGAAATTGAAGGCTCTTATAAAAGGAGGCTCCAATTGAAATCTTGGATCAATAGGTTCATAAGTTTGGGAAACAAGGAGGTGGTTTCAGTGAAGGTTTTATAGAGCAATCAGCCGGTAGAAGGGACTACTTGAGAAGTGGAATTCAGATAAGTCTTACTCTCTGTCAAATCATATATCATGTCATCTATTCAGATATCAGAAAGTAGTTTCGGGAGCTATAACTCTATCCTCACCAACTTAGTTCCACTTTGAGAATGTAGTTCTCCTCAGTACTCTATCAAATGTCATGTCAAGTTCATGTCTCTCAGTTCCTTTCATGCCTTAGTATGAATGCATGTATCATGAATCCAGTTTGGTTACGTATTTCATGTTCGGAGTCAGTCGCTCCTTCAGTTTTCAGTATAGCTACTCAGTTTTGAGATTACATCTCTTTCCCTAGCCTTTCAACTTAGTTAGCATACATTCAAGCAAAATTTTTCCCAAAAGGGAGATAATATAATACCCTAAAATTCCATAAAATTAGACCCCAGACTTGAAGCATGAAAGAAACAGAAAGTGAAAATTTTGTCTTAGGAAGAGTTAGAATATGACTCATTAGATTATACCACGAGTCGTTGTTAGACTCATGGTAAGAAACAAGTAGAAATTATGGCCACAGGAAGACTCAAGAAACAATTTGTTACAAGGGACAACGACCCGTTATGTCCCCGTCATGATCAGCAGTTCAAGAAATAGTCAAGTTTCTCCCAATGACCACGAGTCAAAGGAGGACTTGTGGTACCCCATGATGACCCGTTACAATGCCCGTTATTTGGAGTTTAGAGGATTTGGCCCAGATGCAACGAAAGGATGTAACGACTCATCATGACAAGTGATGACCTGTGGTGAGAAATTGTAGGAAGAAATTTCAGAAGTTGTACAAGTGAGATAGTGGTGAAAACGAGAGGAGTGATGAGTCGTCGTTACAAGTAATGACTCATCCTATCCAGTCGATGGTTGGAAAATCTAAAGGAATGAAAGGCATGACCTTTGAACATGAGTCAAATGATGACTCATTGGACTAAGTAACGAGTCATGATGAGGAGCCATAGGAAGATTTACAGAATGTGCAACATGAGCTTAGTAACCACGGGAGAAAGTGACGAGTCATGGTGAGAAGTGACAAGTCATGGTGAGTGACCATAGTTTGAAGATCAGAGATGCGGATTTTTTTCATGACTCGAACATAGTCTCGGATCAAGACATGAGACAAGGAACCCCGACGGACTCCAAGTCAACCCATGGCATGAACATACAACTAACTCCATCAATATAAAAAAGGGAAGATCAACATACATAACATAACGGAAGTCTAAACATAAGATAAAGCTGAGTACAACACATGAGTTAGAGCTGAATATAAACTATGTCCGAGAAAGCCTCTATCATTGATGAGTTGATGGGACAAGACCTCAACTAACTCTTTAAAACTAAAACTAAAAGTACAAGATAGCTGATAAGAAAGGGTCCCCGGGAGATGAGGACTCACCAGTTGTGATAGGTTGCTCACTTTGAAAAAGCTGGCTAGGGCCGAGCTAAGTCTGAGTACTGGATCCTATATCATGAAACTATACAACATAGAGTATGCGTTCAGTACGTAAAATGTATCGGAGTATGCAAGGTAAGTAAAACAGACATTTAAAATACATAAAAGTTCATAAGAGTAGGACAACATGATCATAACATAAATATCATTATATAACATAAGGCTCAAGTTTTTGAAAGCATTCGAAAATCATTCATAATCATATTCACGAGAGAAAAGCTTTATAAACATGACTTGAGCCAAAGAGTATAACCATAATCATACATAAATCATGAGGAACAGTGAGAGATTCTTATAACCGACATACCCCATATGAGCACACATGGAGCCCGACCTGTAAACCCCTAGTCGGGAGGGTGTTCATACCTTGCCAAGGATAGAACCATGAAAGGGCGTGATATCACTCATGAAAGGCCCATTTGGGCAAAGGGGACCAGTCTAAAGGGAGGTCCCATCGTGACCTACGGTGGCATGTAGTTCTGAGATTCGGGGCAAAACTTGAGCCCCGAACCTACTTGGTATTAAATACTACTCCCAAAAAATATATAGTTCTCATAGGATAACATACATGAAATTCATGGGCTAGTTAAATCCTGATAATCATAAACATGCTTGAAAATATGTGAACTATACATGAAATAAGACCCGTGAGTCGGCCATAATCATAAATTCATAAATCATGATATTCGTACAAAATATTACATCATTGATACTTGATATTAATAAATAATGATGAGCATTTGAGAGAAATCTTATCGTAAGTCATAAATCATAGTGGACTAAAAGACAACAAGATCATAATGAAATCATAACTTGATTTTCATAAAAACATGCATAATTGGGCATGATTTGATTTAAGTTTGAATATATAAATTTATATTCAAAATAGTTATAAAATCTTCCCCTTTATCATAAAACATGATTTAATTCATGAAAGGAATTGACCCGTAGATAGAACATAGAGAAATTCACAAGAATTAGATTTAATCCCATAGATCATGGAACTTGAATTGTAGAAGTAGAATCTCATGGAATTGATAGAAGTTTGGGCATGAGAGAGATAGGAACTCTCATTCATAGCCTCACATACATGGGTAGATTGATTTTTTCCTCTTCCTTGAACACCTAAAAGAAATTGAAGAAGAATTGATGGATTTAAGCTTTGATCACCTCTAAGAGCCTCCTGGTCTTGCATGCATGAAATGGTAAGGCTTAGGATAGATTTTACTCTTTGAAAACCTTAATAACTGAGCTTAAAATGACGTAGTTTAGGCCATAGGACCATAGGAATTACGGAAAAGACCTTAATAAACTTGCAGGGAAAAATGGACTGCTAGTCCCAATGAGGGACTGGACAATTCGTCGCTTAGGACCACCACTCGTGGTCAGGACTCATGACGTACACTGTCCAGATTAACCTAAGGCTCACCTCGGAGGACCCTATAAATTGTTACTGGTGACCATGACTCATTGTCACCCCTCGTGGTCCTCACTGCCCAAAAACCATTGACCCTTAACCCAACTTGACCATGGCTGACACAACGAGTCATGGGGTATGACCACGACTCGTGTCCATGCCCATGGTGACCCAGAATCTCAAATACTAGAACTTATAGCAAGCACCTCACCACGAGTCACCTAACGACTCGTGGTCAACCCCACAAGTCATAGAACGACTCATTCTGTGACCTGGAGTACATTTTCCAGTTTCTCTCCATTTCAACTCCCGGGTCTGATCTTAGGACTTCTGGGGCATTAAAATTTTTGCCTGGAAAGTAATGGATGGTCACCATGAGTCATGGGGAGGACCAAGTACTCGTGGTATAAGTCATAGTCACTAGACGGGGATGTTTTTGGAATGAAATTCCAGGAGTATTTTATTTTAGTAAAATTCTTTGCTTCAAATTACTAAGTGAGGTCATTCTGAGTATTCTAAGAGACAGATTAAAGGAGTTTTCATAGCCTACTCCCTCAATCCTTCTGAAAACATCTATAGAGTTCTTCTCTCTTCCTCTCAAGGCTCAAGAAAACCTAGAGTCCTTCTCTAAGAGCTTCAAGATTCAAGGGGTAGTGAAGGATTTCCTTAATCCAGGTATATGGGACCTCAAAAAATATCTCCTTTCATCCTTGTGTCCCAATTTATTTTCAAAACCCTAGATACTTTGATTTCCTAGAAAAGCATGTCTTAAGGTTTCGATCCTATGAATGATTTCTCTCATGTCTTCCATTGTTTTCAAGATCCTCACTATAAATATCACATGATGTTCATAAATTCACTCTAAATCGCAAGATGAACTCCCATGATTTGATGTTAGCATGATTTTCCAAAGTTCAGCCCATGAATTTATTGTTTTAGAAAATATGGTCCATTTGAGATATATGATTTTTACCATGAATTCAGTACATATGATTTACACTATTGTTTGGACTTATGATTTTCATGAAATTGGTATGATTATCATTTTTAGTACTCTTTAGACTCTCAAGCCTCTTGCTAGTAGAAAGTAGCCCTGACCAGACTCTCATGAATTTGGTATGATCGGCATGTTTATGGTTCTTTAGACTCTCAGGCCCCTTTCTAGTAAATAGTAGCCCTTACCAGTCTTATAAAATCAGTTATGAGCCTTTAGTATCAGTGTGTCATGGTCCTTTAGGCTCTCAAAACTCTTGCTAGAAAAAGTAGTTCCGACTAGTCTTAGGACATCAGCTTTAGATTCATTAGTTAAATGTATCTTTATGTTTAGTTAAGAGTAGTACTTAGCACCAAGTAGGCCAGGGTTCCAAGCGTACACAGGTCTTAAAACTACGTGTCGCCGTAGGATAAGGGATTATCAATAGTAGAGAATGTTTCCCTTAGCCCCAGAAATACAGGATCCTCATTATTTGAAAGTGTCTCCCCTGCCTCAATGGGCGCATGCAGGGGTTATCATTATTAAAGAGTGTCTCCTTGAGTCCAAGAGTGATATCACTCCTGTTAGAGTTCTTACTCTTGGTAAGGTATTAACACCCTTCCAACCGGGGTTATAAATCGGGCTCCATGAGGCTCACTTTGGAGTTTGTCGGTTAATAGTATCTCCCAAAGTACAGTTCAGTTTTAGTTTCAGTATAGTTATTTTAGTTAAGTTTTTCAGTTTATGATTTCAAATTCAGACTTTAGTACATGTACATGGCCGAAAATCTTGATTTATTTATATTTCATTAAATGATTTCAAATGAGCATACCATATTAGTAATTATGCACCTTAGGTATTGTACTTCACCTCAGTTACATACTCAGTTATGTATGTTGATAAGGGGCATATTTATATGCCAAATCGATACTCAAATGTATAACTTTCGTCTTGTTTGTCTAAAAAATTGTGTACATTCTCATGTAAATTGTATGGAAGTGTGAATTTATACTAACCAACATGATTAGCGTTGTTTTGTAGGAAAAAC
>JACEIK010000771.1:79335-97085 GCA_018107945.1 Datura stramonium
ATAGTTAGAGGAATGGGTCCAGTCCCTATGGGTTCGACAATTCGGTTCTTAAAAAGAGCCACTATATTACTTGCACGACCCGTACACTTGCGGACGCGCTTAACGCGGGAGCGAACATTAGCAAATATGTCTGACAATTTATTTGCAATATCTTGCAAATAAATGATCTTTTGAATCTCTTATTCACATTAATTTGTACGAGGATCCAAATGGGACTGTGATACTGCACTTCATTCTACCTCATCTTTTTTTCGTTTATTTTTTTTCCTAATATTGAAAAAACTAATTCATCAAAGTAGAAATCAGCATCTCTTGGGGGGAGAAGGGGCATATTTGGAAGCAATTGAAACATATACTGCACAATCAAAGATACTAAGATGAAAGTATTTGGCTAATGACTATGAGCCAATTATATGGAGAGATTTTAGATAGATTATTGGCCTTATGCATACAAGTTGAGCTATATGTAAAATGGCATGTCCTTACACTGAAAGAGAAAGTTTGGTCTTCATAAGTGATGATCTAGCTATTAGTTGGAGGCATTTAATGAGCGATTCTGCTAAATCATTTTGAGTATGAACATGAGTCACAAGAGGCTCAACTGTTATCCAAGTTACCATATAATAATCAGTAAAAGCCTAAATGATCCACTTGAAAGGTGAACAAGACCACATATATCACCATGTGTATGTTCTAGAAATGAAAGAGATTCAATTTTATTTTTTATTGATGATGGTCTAATAATCAATTTCCTTTGGGAATATACAGCATATGAGAATTTTTTTAATAGAAGAATCTTTTGGTTCTTAAGTATATGCCCATGTGAATTTAATTATTTTGTGTATCATATTAAAACCGAAATTTGACCCAATCAGTCATGGAAAATAATAAAATTGTTATGAACCATAAAATCTGTGCTTATTATAGCATGTGATTTGACTACACTAACACTGGTGTAGTATAGGCCACATGAACTATGAGTAGTCTTTCATATTCATATAGGTGACCATCCATTTATATGACAAATATTTATTTCACAGGGAATGTAATTCTCATTATAATCATGGTCAAAAACATTTAAGACAAGATCCTTATCTTGCTTGCCTTTTTCCATTTTATAATTTTTATTGAGACCTGATAAGATATTTTTTAGCATACGATAGATACTCAACACAATGATATATTCATATGACCACACAAAGATATTCAATCTCTTTATTTCGCTCAAAACTCCCTAGAAGGTCGATTATGGTATTTATTCAATCATGAGCAGTCCGAGTTTATAAATTTTATTTCATATGACCACATTGACTTTTAGAATGAATCATAATCATTTGGACATGCCTCATGATTTTTCAGTACACATTTGTTATTTTTTCCAAATGTAATGACCCTCATGTTGTTACGAGGGAAATAGACTTAGAACACTCAAAAAAGCTAGAATTTGTAGAATGATTGCAAAAATAGTGAAGTGTTAAAAGATGACTTTTGGGGGGAGCTACTGGTTTTGGGGGACCACTACAGCGGTAGGATATCCACTGCAGCGAGACCGTTGTGACGGTCGGATTTCCATCGTAACAGATCGAGTGATTAACCAATGGATCCACCGTAGCAATTTTTTGACCGTTGTAGCGGGCCCACTATAGCAAAAATATGACCGCTGCAACGGATGAAGGGAATTAGAAAATGGGTTTAAGTGGAATTTCTGGGGTTCTGTCTCATTATTTCAGAAAACACGATTAGAAAGGTTAGAAGGCGATTTTTTCCGCCAGAGTAGTGAATTCCTCTCCAAGGTAAGATTCTTGATTCCCTATCTCGATAATAAGTATTGTTTATCCTAGAATTCTTAAGACCCTTTAATAGTGGAATTTTGAATTGAGGAAACCCTAGGTTGATAAACTAGGGTTGGATCATTGGGAGTCAATTGGGTGGTTTGATTTGATGTTTGAGGAGTATTGATCACTCCCCTAGGATTACTTGCTAGAGATCATGGGTTATGCGGGAATTGAGATCTAGAACTAGGTGGAATTGGGGTTTTACTTTTGAAAGTGCCCTAAAGGGAAGGGTTTGAACTTTTATGACCCTTATTCGAAGAGTAAATAATTAAATTACTCTATCATTGTTGTAGATTTAGAACTTTTTGAAGCATTGAGAAAGGGCAAGGTTCCTGTGGAGTAGCTGATGTTCCGTACCCAAAAATCAAGGTAGGTTATGGTTTCGAGGAATTAGACTCTATATAATAGCATGTATGTTTTGTGCAATGATGACATGTGATTAGTCTATAGACATTACTTGTTATGAGAATTTCCTGTTTAATATACTGTTGAAACGGTGTGGATTTGATGTTTGAACTGTTACGAAACTGTGTAAAGTTGTTTAGGTAATGATATTTTACATTTTTGCCGAGATGTTTGTTGGTTTGTGATTATACACATGAAGGAGTTGACTGTAAATTCTTGTATGTTTAAATAATGTGCCTAATTGTATTTAGTTGATGAGAATGGTTAAGGATAGAAATAATATCCTATGATGAGAGGCTCATACCCGAGGGGAGAATTCGGACGAGCGATATTGGTTGAGTGGCTCATGTCCGAGGGAAGCATTCGATCGAGCATATGAGTGGGAGCGGATACAATGTCGGTACAGTACATGAATTTTTAGAGTCCCTGCAGGTCATAACTGGAAGTGCAGAATTAAGACCCTCTAGCATGTGTGAACACTGATATTAATAACAGAGTATTTATGGGTACATGGAGGAGGCATGTGCCCGACATGTCACCCTTTGTTATATTTTATGATGTTTTTGTAGCTTATTAACAATTTTGGAATTAGCATGTGTTAAGTGGTAGAGTTGAGTTTGTGAATCCTTTACTTGTAACCTAAATTGAGGATTGTGGAAAAAGGTTTAGATTGAATTGATTAAACAATTATTAATGTTGATGTTGTTATCCTTGTGATGAAATTCTTAAATTGTATATGATGATGAGTAGATGTGAATTGGTGTCAAAAGCTCATGTGTCCTATGATTGAATATTTGAGTGTGTGAATTATTGAAAACTAATAAATTGATGAAAGGTGAAACTAAGTCGAGCTACTGCCTCAAGCAGTACCGCTGTAGCAGAACCTACTTCCGCCACAATGAGACCGTTGTAGCGGTCAAGTGACCGCTACAGCAAGAGGCCTAATCCAGTGAGCAGGTCGGTTGTCACTTGTGCAAAGTATAGTGTACCTGAAATGTTGTTGTTCTTATATTTGATGTTAGATACCGATTTTATATTATTATCGCCTTAACTATATGTTATTATGTAAGGTCGGCCGATGATTCATACCAGTATCGTGTTTCATACTGACCCTACACCTATAATTTTTTCTAAGTATGGAATTCGATTCAGGAAGTTCTCTCATCCTCACCTATAACCAGCAATGGTTTCTCTCGAAAGGTGAGCGAGCACAATGGCGAGCAGTCCCATTCTTTTGATGAAGATGTCCCTCCTATGGATATGGCAGCATTTCTTCCTTTTTAGTTTAAATATTCCTAGACTTGCAGTAGACGTTGAAGTGCGGTGGTGTTATACCCCGTAAGATATTAGCGGCTAGTGTGCGTGTGTGTGTACTTGTGACGAGTAGAGAGGGAGTTTGACGCGTACGAGGAAAAGCTTTGGAAGCAGGGTTGGGCGAGGCCAGGCCGTGAGGGGCCAGCATGACGCGCCAGCCCACCTGTGCATTTGGAGGCGCGGCACGCCAGGCACATCAGCGCCTTGGGAGGCGCAACGCAGCAGGCCCCTAGGCGCAATGGCCAGTGCAGAGCGTCGGCCTTTTGGCATGTTGGCCAGCGTAGGGCGCCCCTCAGTCCACTGCCCATGTTGTTATATATACTCCCTTTGTTCAATTGAAATCATTTTGATATATCTCCCTCGGCCAGAAATGAAAGGAAACGCAACCTTCATCATATTTTCATCAAATTACGCTATCAAACATCGTCCAAATGCAAATTAACTTTGGATAACAAGTCCTACACTTAGGAGAAGCATTTCTACGGAGTTATTTCTCAAAAATTCGCTCGGCGTATCAAAACCCCGTCGAGTAAAGGTTGTCAGAATTTCTTCAAATTGAACCCTAAAAAGCCACAGGCATCAACTAAATATTTCTCCCTTCTGAACTCTTGAGAAATTACGGGTTTCATTGAATTATTCAGAGTTGAATTATAGTTGATATTACTATTGAAAGATGTCATTATTGGCCGAATTTAGTATTTAAAATAGCCCTATTCTCTCAGTATAAGGACTGCACTTGAGTGGAACTGCTGGCTTCAGGTTGGAACTAATCAGTTAAATGAGAATCGGCATTCGAGGTATGTTAAGGATTATTCCTTTGGTAAGTTATTCTCGCCATACAATGATACGACTTATGTTTCTAAGCATAAACAACGAACCTACTTGTTGTAATTAGTTGTTGCTAGTATATAAGATCCATGTATGTCGTGGTTAGCTTCTATTAGTAGATTATGATTACATATGTTGTGGCTAGCTGCTAGAAAGCATATTAAGAGTATATTACCGTATCCAACATCAGGAAAGAAGAGGTTAAGGGTTACTCACGCTAGAAGCATCATACAAATTCCTCTGCCCTTCTGTTCACTGAGTTAGTAGAAACAATGTTCTGCTGCCATGCCTAAGCTTCAGATGTTTGTGGGTAATAGTTGGGCCTGAGTTAGTAAGTTGAACAGCATAGGTGCAGCCGGGCGATATAACTATCAGTTCGGTGCCTGTATTGTCAATAGAGCTCATTTAGAGATTGTTGGCGTACCTTGACGACTATAGGGCCAGAATTATGTTAGTATGACCTTACCCCAGAGTTAGTGGCACCAGAGTTTCCTAAAGAGTTAAGGGTCAGTCTTCCACATAGTGGCTATCGCCAGTGACAGTTAGTTTCAGTCGACGTGGTGCTTATCACACAGGCCACTCAAGGCACCACCTCAGTTATACCAGCCTGATAGAGCAGTAGATACCCTAAGGGGGGAAGTTTTGTTAGTAGCTAGATACGGGGCCAACGCCCCAGCCTAATCTTATCATATATCCAGGTACCGGTTGCCAGGAAAGGTTAATTCCAAATAAACACACCTATGAGGTTAGGAATCGCCCAGAGAAGTCACACGAAATTTGAACAAACTCAATTTGTGTCTCAAGACTAGAACCACAGTATTACAGTATTACCCTCAAGCCAAGAGTTATAATAAGCTACCAATGGGAGGTTAGGGTTGACTGCTCAGGAGAATATACAATTAGTAGCAGCCCCACAGTTGTTCTACCTAGAGGAAAAGTATTCTAAAGTAAGCCTATTATGGTCAGTTGTTACGAATAGAGTTGAGATGACAGTGCTAACATAGTAACCCTCTCCATAGTTAACCCTAGCTAGATTGTTTTCCTTACGACGTTGGATTGTTAGATGTTATTTCCTATAGGGTCATGCTTTTAGGGGCAGTATGATGTCCAAAAGGACCAGATTGAGGTCGTGAGGGCCATATTGAGTTCCATCAAATTGAGGTCGTGAGGGCCATATCGAGCGCCACCATATTAAGGCCGTAAGGGCCATATTGGGTTACACCAGATAGAGGTCGTGAGGGTCGTATCTAGTTATGATAATTAATATTTATTCAACGTTAGTAAATTTTNCCAGATAGAGGTCGTGAGGGTCGTATCTAGTTATAGCAGATACATTATGGCCCACAGCCGAGCCAAGTCTCGGGGTCCAACTACTGCAGTTATATTACATTTCATAATCGACCCAAGGCTCGGGGCCCAGTTACAGCAACTACAGTATTATCCATAGTCGAGCCCATCTTGAGATCCAGTTACAGCAGTCACATTATAACCCATAGTCGGGCTAAGGCCCAGGGTCCAATTATGAAAAATTACATTATGACCCATAGTCGAGCCAAGGCTCGAGGTCTAGTTACGCAGCCCAAATAGCGCAGACACAAATATAGTTACAGGAGCCCAGATGGCTCAGATACAGTTACAGGAGCCCAGACAACTCAGATACAGTTACAGTTACTTGCAGAGTCTACGGGGTACAAATAGGGGTATATAGATTGATTGGAACCTACCAAGGCTTATGGGGGCCCAGGTAGGTTATTTTGTGTTGATTGTACCTTCCCGAGTTATGGGGGCCAGGTTGGGTTCACATTTGTAAATTTGTCTGCCAGTTATAGCTTATGAATGAATAGTCGTATAGTTTCATCTCATACACATGTAGTGACTTACTAGATGCAGGTTATGAAAAGGGAAGCTTATAGGTTAACTTCTAGCCCTTATTACTGTTCACTTTCAGTTTGTATCAGTCTTATTCAGCTTCTGTTATTGCCTTACATATTCAGTATATATTGTATTGATGCCCAACTATAGGGCGCTGCATATTTTCCTGCAGGTTCAGAAAGATAGAGTTCAGGATCTCCATTAGCAGTTGTTCAGAATTAGTAAGTCAGTTAGTTCCTTTCATTCGGAGCTGCCAAATTATAGAGAGTATAGTTTTTTTATTTATATAGCATTTGGGTAGGTCGGGGCCCTATCCTAACCATTATTTCTATTCATAGAGGCTTGCAGACTACAGTTCTCAGTTAGTTGGTTGTTGTTGGCAATATGGGGCTCATGTATGTCTTATTTTACATGTTGGTCGTATAGGGCCCAGTATAGCTGCCTGTTTCCATTCCTGTTATAACTAGACAGCATGATGGTCCTGTTGGCCCCCCGAGGATCCCTGTTATTGCGTTGTTGTTGGTTAGGTGTCTTCCTTTACAGATGGTCTTGTAATCCAGAGGTTGTATTTATAGCCGAGATATAGCCCGTCGTTTTCTTGAACTGAGTTACAAGCATGCACCAGAAGTGCACCAGGTCAGTCAGGTCAGTCCAAATCCCAGTATGGCATTAGGTTCCAGTCATGCCTCCCAAGGTGGGGCATGAAAAATGGCTTTTGAATCTTGGGGGATTTTTCTATTTTTGAGTTAGTTGGTTAAATACAACTTTCATATATTGCAATTCATTTACTTTTATCACATTGTTATTTCTTCTTGTGTGGTTGATGACGGGGTAGTTGTTGGGAATGTTGGTTCGCCCACCGGAGGATTAGTGTAGGTGTAAATCACGGCCATTTGAGTCGTGAAAAAGTTGGTATAAGATCCCTATGTTCGTCTATCTCATTGCACTAAGACGGGTCTAGTAGAATCTTATAGATCGGTGCAAAAACGTCGGTAACTTATCTTCAAGAGGCTACAAGACTTTAGGAAAACTCCTTTCGTCCTTCCTTTCATGTGATTACTTGATTCCAATTGGTATTTGGTGATCCAAATTGGTACCTGACAACTGCTATTTCTTTCTCCCACAAATGGTGAGAAAACATGTTAATGAAGTCGGAGATGCAGCACCCGAACTAGCAGCAGCAGCAGTCCGCGGTAGAGGAAGTGGTCGAGGATGTGGGTGAAGCCTTCCCCATCCAAAGGGGGGGCTCATTCTCCTGCTCCGGTCAGAGAGAGAGAGGTCAGCTTCTCTAGTGCCGCCCACAGTTCAAGAGAGGGTGATGGAAGAGGTAGAGGTATTGATGCAAGGAGAGGTTCCTACCGCTCCTGCATCCTATGAGGTTTTGGCTCGAGTTCTAAATCTCCTGAGTGGCCTCATGGGTAATGGGGAAGTGCCAGCAACTGCTGCCAGGCAGCAATCAGGGATCCATCATGCGGCTGCGATGGCTCCTTGTATTGATGACATGTGTGAAGCAGTCATATTCCCCAAGCTAGTGGTTGAGCACTGATAACAGGGGAAGAGTATGATTTGTTGTGGAGGTTCACCAAGATGAAGCCTCCCATTTTTTATGGGACTGAGGCAGAGGACGCATATGAGTTTGTTATCGACTTCCATGAGAGGCTCCACAAAATGTGGGAAGTGGAGAAGTATGGGGTGCAGTTCATCACCTTCCAATTGATGGGTGATGCAAAGCTCTGGTGGAGAGCTTCTATGGAGTGTAGACCAACAGGGTCACCACCAATAACTTGGACCCAGTTCTACTCCACGTTTCTAGAAAAATATGTACCCCGTAGCTTGAGAGATAGGAGACGAGATGAGTTCACCACCATCGAGCAATGGAGCTCTTCTATTACTGCATACGAGGCCTGATTCCATTCACTATCTAGGTGTGCTTTACCCCTACTGCCAACAGAAGAAGAGAGGATTAGGCGATTTGTTGTGGGCCTAAATGTGGGTCTCTAGTTATCAACCCTCCAAATGGTTTTCTCACGTAAAACTTTTCAGGAGGTGGTAGAATATGTGAATAATATAGAGTGGGTAAATCAAGAAGGGTATGCCAAGAATGTCGAGAAGAAGGCTTGGAGGGTGGGTTGCTATAGTGGCCCTATTGTTAGGACTCTGGTACCGCAGGGTTCCCCTGGGTGTCCTATTTAGTTGGCTATGCAAGTGTCAGCCGGAGGTCCTCCAGGGATAGCTCCGTGACCATCAGGTGCAGTCGAGGGTACTCAGCTTGTTCTCTCAAACTTTAGGGCTCTTCCTATTTTTGTTGTACCAACTCAGAGGCCCATGATAGAGAAGGTATGTCACGAGTGTGAGGAGTATGGCCATATTCGCAAATGTTGTCCCGGGTTTGGCCAAGGCAGATAGATCATTCCGTTCCCAGCTCCTCGAGCTCTGGCCCATATCCAAAACGGAGGTAGTGCGTTCAACAGAGATCGTCCACAGCTTGGGCGAGGTAGTTAGCTAGCCATCAGAGGTAGTGCTCAGAAAAGTGGAAGAGGTACTCAGGTGGGTAGGGTGGCACCCAGTCAGGTAGAGCGGTGGCACAGCCCATCCGAGGTAGTTCTCATGCGGATAATCAGGCCCACTTTTAGGCTTTACCTGGTAGGCCAGAGGCAGAAGCTTTAGACATCGTCATTACAAGTACTATACTTGTCTGTGAACGAGTGTCTACGGCATTGCTTGTTTAGGTTTCACTTTTTCTTATGTGTCTACTTACTTTGCTTTAGGATCAAAACTTTTTTATGATGTGCTTGCTACTGTCCCTATTCATGTGTCTACTCCTATTGGGGACTCTGTGGTTGTTGATAGAGTCTATCATGCATATTCTATGGATTTCATGGGTTGGGAAACTCAGTCTGATTTGGTGATCTTAGACCTGGTAGATTTTGATGTGATTCTGGGAATGAGTTGGTTGTCCCTTACCATGCTATTCTAGATTGCCATGCTAAGACCGTCATTATATCGGGACCATGGTCATCCAGGTTGGAGTTGAAAGGAATTATAGCCCTGCTCCTAAGAAACTTATCTCTTATATTCATGCTTGTAAGTCAATAAACTGGGGTTTATCACCGTATCTAGCACATATTTGGGATACTAATTCTGACAGTCCTTCCATAGAGTCAGTCCCAATTGTTTGTGATTTCTTAGAGGTGTTCCTTATAGATCTGCCCAGCTTGCCTCCGGACCGTGATATGGATTTCTGTGATTTAGAGCCAGGGACTCGACCCATTTCTATTCCCCCATACCAAATGGCACCTGCTGAGTTGATAGAACTCAAGGAATAGTTTCAAGAGATGCTTAGTAAAGGGTTTATTAGGCTAAGTGTCTCTCTATGGTGCGCTCCAGTTTTGTTTATGAAAAAGAAGGATGGTAGCATGCGGATGTGTATTGATTACCATCAGTTGAACAAGATAACTATTCAAAACAAGTACCCGCTTTCTCGAATAGATGATTTGTTTAATCGGTTACAGGGAGTGATTGAGTTTTCAAAGATTGACTTGAGGTCGGGTTATCATCAGCTGAAGATTCGGGCTGAGGATATTCCCAAGACAGCCTTCCAGACTAAGTATGGGAATTACAAGTTTCTGGTCATGTCGTTTAGACCCCCTAATGCCCCAGTTGTGTTCATGTGTATGATAAATAGTATATTCAAAAATTACCAAGACTCCTTTGTGATTATGTTTATTGACGATATCTTAGTGTTTTCTAAGACCAAGCAAAAGCATGAGAATTATTTGAGAATAGTGTTGGGGTTACTAAAGGAGAAGCAGTTGTACACCAAATTCTCTAAGTATTAGTTCTGGTTGGATTCAGTGTCCTTTTTGGGGCATGCGTCCTCCAAGGAGGGAATCAAAGTGGATCCATAGAAGGTGGAGGCGGTTAGAAACTTGGCTAGACCAACTATTGTGAAAGAAATTCAGAGTTTTATGGGACTATCCAGTTACTACCGTCAGTTCTTGAAGGGTTTTGCATCCATTACCTTGGTGTTGACCAAGTTCACTCAAGAGGATGTACCTTTCCAGTGGTCAGAGGAATGTAAAGCGAGTTTCCAGAAGCTCAAGACTCTATTAACCACGACACCTATCCTAGCATTACTGGTGGAAGGTAAAGATTTTATTTTTTATTGTGATGCCTCATAGTCTGGGTTGGGTGTTGTGTTAATGCAGGAAGGACGGATCATTTCTTATGTTTCAAGCCAGCTGAAGGTGCATGAAAAGAATTACCCCACGCGTGACCTAGAGCTAGACCCAATGGTGTTCGCTCTGAAAATCTGGAGGCACTATTTGTACGGGGCTCGTTGCGAGGTATTTACAGATCATCGCAGCCTGCAGTACGTGTTTTTCAAAATGGATCTCAACTTGAGGCAGAGGAGGTAGATAGAACTGCTCAAGGAATATGACGTCAACATTCTGTACCACCTAGGAAAGGCTAATGTGGTGGCAGATGCTTTGCGTCGGAGAGCAATGAGTATGGGTAGTGTAGCTTGCTTGGAAGCTACTTGGCGATCGATGGCCAGGGAAGTTCAGCCATTGGAAAACAATTAGGTGAGCCTATCTCTGATAGAAACAGGCAGGATATTTGCTAGCTTGGAGGCTAAATCATCCTTGTTGGAAGAAATCAAAGCAAGGTAGTTTGAGGATGAGAAGACAGGTAAGATCAGAGATAATGTTCTGCGGAGAGAAGCCAAGGAAGCGCTAGATGGTGAAGGGATTCGGAGAATAAAGGTACGTGTGAGTGTTCCTTGAGTTGGTGAGCTAATTAAGACTCTTTTAGTAGAAGCTCACGACTCGAGGTACTCCATTCATTCTGGAGTTACCAAAATGTACCGTGGCTTGAAGCAGCATTATTGGTGGGGTAGGATGAAGAGAGATATTGTAGAGCATGTTGCCCAGTGTTTGAATTTTCAGCAGGTGAAATACAAACACCAGAAGTCTGGGGGAGTACTTTAGAGAATGCCTATCCCTGAGTGAAAATGGGAGAGGATAGCTATGGATTTCATAGTTGGTCTTCCAAAGACTCTGGGAATGTTTGACTCCATTTGGGTCATTGTGGACAGATTGACCAAGTTTACTTACTTCTTACCTATCCAAGTGACTTACAATGCCGAGAAGTTGGCCAAGTTGTACACGAAGGAAGTGGTTCGGTTGCACAGGGTGCCAGTGTTTATTGTGTTTGACAAGGGTATTCAGTTTACCTCTCATTTCCTGAGAACCTTGCAAGAACAGTTGGGCACCAGGTTGGACTTGAGCACAGCCTTCCATCCTCAGACAGATGGACAATCAGAAAGGACTATTCAAGTGTTGGAGGATATGCTCCGGGCCTATGTTATAGATTTTAGGGGCCATTGGGATAAATTTCTACCCTTAGCAGAGTTCGCTTACAACAACAACTATTACTCGAGCATTGGCATGGCTCCATTTGGAGATCTATATGGGAGGATATACATGTCTCCAATCGGTTGGTTTTATGCATTTGAGGTGAGGCCCTGGGGAACCGACTTGTTGGAAAAATCTTTAGAAAAAGTTCGCATAATTCAAGAGCGTCTGGTGGCGGCTCAAAGTAGACAAAAGCAGTATGCAGGCAAAAAGGTTAGGGATATGGAGTTTATGGAGGGAGAATAAGTTCTTCTCAAGGTAACCCCTATGAAGGGAGTGATGAGGTTTGGTAAGCGGGGCATGCTTAGCCCGAGGTACATCGAACCGTTTGAGATCCTACAACTAGTGGGGAAAGCAATTTATGAGCTGGCGTTGCCGTTAGGATTATCTGGGGTACATCCAACGTTCCGTGTGTCAATGTTGAAGAGGTATCACGGAGATGGGACTTACATTATTAAATGGGACTCTGTATTGCTCAATGAGAATTTTTCCTATGAGGAGGAGCCGGTGGCAATTTTAGATAGAGAGGTTCGCAAGCTGAGGTCAAAGAAGATTCCGACGTTAAAGGTCTAGTGGAAGAATCGTCCTATAGAGGAAGCCACTTGGGAGACCGAAGCTAATATGCTGACCAAATATCTTCAGTTATTTGTGGAATCCGACACGATCTCTCTCTTTCTTTTATTATAGGCCATTCGGGGACAAACGGTGTTTTAATTAGTAATTGATGTAACGACCCGCATGTCGTTACGAGGGGAACAGACTTAGAACACTCAAAAAAGCTAGAATATGTAGAAATTGGTTGTGAGAACAACTAATAGTTAGAAGATGACTTTTTGGGGGAGCTACTGGTTTCTGGGGACCGCTGCAGCGAGATCGTGGTGAGGTTAGAGTGCTTCCATAACGGATTAGGGAATTAAGCGCTAGATCCATTGTAGCAATTTTCTAACCAATGTAGCGAGTCCATTGTAGCAGAAAATGTGACCAAGGCAGCGGATGACAGGAATCGGAATAGTGGGTTTAAGTGGGATTTCTGGGGTTCTATCCCATTATTTCCAAAAATATGACCAGAAGGGTTAGAAGGCAATTTTTTCCTCTAGAGTAGTGAATTCCTCTCCCAAGATAAGATTCTTGATGCCCTATATCGATAATAAGTATTGTTTATCCTAGAATTCTTATAGACCCTTTAATGGTGGAATTTTGAAGTGAGGAAACCTTAGGTTGATAGACTAGGGATGGATCATGGGGAGTCAATGGGGTGGTTTGATTTGAAGTTTGAGGAGTATTGATCACTCCCCTAGGATTACTTGCTAGAGAACGTGGGTTATGCGAGAATTGAGACCTAGAACTAGGTGGAATTGGGGTTTTACTTTTGAAAGTACCCTAAAGGGAAGGGTTTGAACTTCTACGACCCTAATTCCAAGAGTAAATAATTAAATTATTCTATATTGTTGTTGTAGATTTTGAACTTTCTGATGTATTGAGAAAGGACAAGGCTCTTGTGGAGTATTTGATGTTTTGTACCCAAAAATCAATGTAGGTTATGATTTCGAGAGATTAGACTCTATATAATAGCATCTATATTTTGTGCAATGATGATATCTAATTGGCCTGTAGACATTACTTGTTATATGAATTTCTTGTTGAATACACTATTGAAATGATGTGGATATGATGTGGTATTTGAATCTTTATGAAACTATGTTAAGTTGTTAAGTAATGATATTTTGCATTGTCATCGAGATGTTTGTTGGTTTGCAACTATACACGTGAAAGAGTAGATTGTAAACTCCTGTATGTTTAAATGATGCGCCTTGTTGTATTCAGTTGATGAGAATGTTTAAGGATAGAAATAATATCCTAAGATGAGAGGCTCATGCCCAAGGGAAGCATTCGGGCGAGCGATATTGGTTGAGTGGCTCGTGTCCGAGGGAGCATTTGAAAAAGCATATGAGTGGGAGCGGGTACCACGTTGGTACAGTACATGGATATCTAGAGTCCCCTACAGGTCTTGACTGGAAGGGCAGAAATAAGAACCTCTAGCATGTGTGTACACTGATATTGATGACAGAGTGTTTATAGGGACATGGTAGAGTTGTATTGTAACGATTCGAACGTCGTTACGGGATGGTTAAGAGAATAGAACACAAAAATCTGGCTAAGGATGAGATAGGGAGGTTGTGGAATAAACTAAGTATAGAACTATGCAATTTTGGGTAGCTACTGGTCTGGGGGTCTGCTGTAGCTCCTACTGCAGCGAGACCACGGTAGCCGTCGGAATCCTGTCGTGGTGGAAATTGAGATATAATCATTTGGACCACTACAGTGTCCCTATGACCACTATAGCGGGTCCTCTACAGCGGACGACGGGAATTAGAAAGTGAGTATTAAGTAGGTATTACAGGGTTTTCACCCCATTATTTCCCAAAACGCGATCCGGAGGTCTAAGGAATGAGAAAATTCTCTCGAGCAGTAAATCCTTCACCGAATGTAAGAATTTCGATTCTCTATATCTAAGATGAGTAGTTTTGATTCTAGAATCTTGGTAGGCCTCTAATGGTGGAATTTATGTAGAGGAAGAACCTTATGTTGTTAAACTAGGGCTGGAATGGTGTGGTGATTTTGGTGATGTTGAATTGAGTTGGTCATTCCATTAGAATTACATGTTGGGAACGAGGGTTACGCGGGAATTATAGGCCTAGAACCTAGAATAATTGGGGGTTTTACTCTCGAAATTACACCGAAGGGGATGGTTTGATCTACTAGACCCTAAGGTTGAAGAGTAATTAACCAATTATCCTTGTTGTGTAGATTTCACGCTTTCCAAAGCTTTGAGGAAAGGAAGGCTCCCGCGGATTAGTTGAATTGTTATCTCCAGATTGAGGTAGGTTACGGTTTATAGGGATAGACCTATATAATGGCATGTATAGTGTGCAATGTTTATATATGATTGGTCTTCGGACGTTTATGTGATATGTGAGTCTATTATTGTTAATCTATCTTAAGAATGTGACTAAGATGTGATATTGAATTGTGATGACTTGTTAAATGATTGTATATATATGCTAATGTAATTACCTGTGATAAATGGTTAGTAAAGTGACCATACTCCGTTAATGAGAGGATGATTAATTGATGATGGATTATTTGAGAAGTATATTGTAACTATTTGTATGATACAATGATGCACTTGGCATGCTTTATGAGAATGATGAATCAAAAGATTTTAACATCCTAAAATCAGAGGCTCGAGCCCGAGAGGAGTATTTGAGAAATAATAATATTTAAGTGGCTCATGTTCGAGGAGAGAATCCGGACGAGCATATGAGCGGGAGCGGGTGCCACGCCGACATAGTACATGAATTTCTAGAGTCCCCGGCAGGTTATGACTAGTTGGGCATAAATAAGACCCACTAGCATGTGTGAACACGATTCGTATGGTTGAGTGTTAAGGGGAGATGGCATAGGCGTGTGCCTGTCATGTTATCCTTGGTTGTGTTATTCGCTTATTGTTTCTGATTTCATTTATGTTCATGAGGTGGATGTGAAACGTATTACAAGAATATGCTAACTTATTGTGGATATGATGCAAATTGATAACAATGAATATGGTGTTAATGCTTAGTGCGACTATGTCACCATGTGTAGTTATTGAGTAGATGTTGCGGTGAATAACTGAGGACTTGTAACTCTTAATAGCTATTGTGATTGTTGTCCATTATGGTTGTTTGATGGATTCATGGAGTATGTGAAATGTAACAGTTGATTTATTGAATTGTGGGATGAATAAACTGAGAAAGAAGCAGCATGTCGAGCTACTTCCTAAGCAGTGTCGCTGCAGCGGAACCATTTCTGTTGTGGCGGACAAGTGACTGCTGCAGCGAGAGGCTTAATTCAGTGAACAAGCTAATTGATTCCTGAGTAGATCTAGTTTTCATGAAATGGCTTGTAATTCTACTAAAAGTTGAGGACCCTTTTTATATCCCTATTGCTGTACTTATGTGTTATTATGCAGGACTTTAGGAAACTCCCTCCTTCTTTCTTTATTTGCGATTACTTGATTCCAATTGGTATATGGTGATCCAAATTGGTATCTAACAACTTTTCTTCTTTCTTTTTTAGATGATGAGAACACATCAAAATGGTAACAGAGACGCAGCACCTAAGCCAGCAGTGGCAGCCCCAGTTCACTGTAATGGATTGGGAAAAGGTCATGGCCGAAGACCCGCTACGGCTAGAGGAAGGGCCCGTGCTCCTACTTAAACACGAGAGAGGTTTGTATCTCCTATGCCACTAACAGTGCAGGAGTGGGTGGTAGTTGAGGTCGAGGTTTCGATGTAGGGAGAAGCTCTTGCCGCGCTAGCATCCTCAGAGGTCCTAGCTCAGGTCCTCAACCTTTTGAGAAGCCTTGTAGGCACCGAAGCAGCTCCAATGACTCCAGCGGGACAACAATCAGGAATTCAGCATGCAGTTGTTGTGGCCCCCCGGATTGATGGCATATCGGAGGCCGTGGTGTTTCCGAGGCCGGTGGCAGGACCGGTGATGACAGGGAAAAGAGCACGACTTATTTTATAGGTTCACCAAGATGAAGCCTCCCACCTTATGCCGCACAGAGGCTGAAGACGATTATGAATTCATCATAGATTGTCACGAAAGCTCCATAAGATGGGAGCGGTAGAAAAGTACGATGTTGAGTTCGTCACCTTCTAGTTGGTGGGTGATGCAAAGCTCTGGTGGAGGGCTTTCGTGGATTACAAACCAGTAGGGTCACCACCATTGACATGGACCCAATTCTACTCCTACTTCTTAGAGAAATATGTTCCCCGCACTCTGAGGGATAGGAGACAGGATAAGTTCACCACCATTGAGTAGGGGAGCTCATTTGTTGCTGCATACGAGGCCTGATTTCACTCCTTGTCTAGATATGCTCTACCTTATTACCCATCGAAGAGGAGAGGATCAGGAGATTTGTTAAAGGCTTGAATGTGGGTCTCCAAGTACCAGCTCTGCAGATGGTCTCTTCGGGTAAGACTTTTCATGTGGTGGTAGAGTACGTGAAGCATATTGAAGGGGTTAGGCAGGAGGGTATTGCTAGAAATGCTGAGAAGAAGGCTCAGAGAGTTTGCTCTTTCAGTGGTTCTTATGTGAAGGCTCTAGCACCATAGGGTTTCTCTGGGTGCCCTATTCAGTCTACCATGTAGGTGCCAGCCGGACGCGATCGTCAGGTGCAGTTGGGGGTACTCAGATGGTTCATTCCGATTTTGGAGTTCCTCCTATTTATTCTGTTCCAGCTCAAAGAGCGATTATTGTGAAGGTCTTCCATGTGTGTAGTGAGTATGGCCACATCGGCAGATGGTGCCCCAGGTTTGGACAGGGCAGACAAATTATTCCTCACCTAACTCCTCGAGCTCAAGCCCCAACTGGGAGGGGAGGTAGTGCATTCAGTTCAGATCGTCCATAGCTGGGACGAGGTTGTTAGCAAGCTGCTGGAGGTGGTGTTTAGTAGGGTAGCGGACATGCTCAGGTAGGTAGGAGTAGCATCTAGGCAAGTGAAGAGTTTGCATAGCCCAACCAGGGCGGTTCTCAGGCAGGTAACTAGGATAAGTTCTATGCTTTTTGATCTCGGGCAAAATAACATGCCCGAGTGATGCTTTATAACTTAATTTAGTCTTGTTTAGCTAATTAATATACATTTTCATGTGATTTTATATAAATGCGAATATATGTACTAACCAACATGATTAGTCCTTGTTTTTTAGGTTTAAATGAATTTGAGGAACTAATTCATAAAGGAATGGAGTCGGGAGAAATTTGAGAAAGTCGGCAAGGAGCATGCCTTGGCAAGGTTAGCCGCGCCAGGCAGCGTGCCACGCTGTGCGTGTGCCGCGCTCAGCGCCGTGCCACGCCAATGCCTGGCGCGAGAGAAGGCAGCATGCAGGCAGGCGTCCTACCCGCCAGCGCCATGCCACGCCAGGCGAGCTGCGCGCCAGCACCATGCCATCGCGCTGCATGAGCAGCGTGTCACGCCGGCCAGCGCGGCAACCCTCGGCATTTTGGCATTCTAAGGAAATTTTCAGTGTGC
>JACEIK010000771.1:123009-139067 GCA_018107945.1 Datura stramonium
CGTAGTCCAGTCCCTGTAGGATCGATACTTGGCTTACTTGAGCCACTTACTACTTGTTCGACCACGTGCACTTGCGTGTAGTCATCCAGACAGCCGAACAGTCTCCATATCGAGGTAGGTTACGATTTATAGGGATAGACCTATATAATGGAATGTATAATGTGTAATGTTGATATATGATTGATCTTCAGATGTTTATATGATATGTGAGTTTATTGTTGTTAATCTATCTTAAGAGTGTGACTAAGATGTGATATTCAATTGTGACGACTTGTTAAATGATTGTGTATATATACTAATGTAATTACCTGTAATGAATGATTAGTAAAGTGATCATACTCCGTTAATGAGAGGATGGTTAATTAATGATGACTTACTTAAGAAGTAGATTGTAACTTTCTGTATGATACAATGATGCACTTGGCATGCTTTATGAGAATGATGAATGAAAAGATTTTAACATCCTAAAATTAGAGGCTCGAGCCCGAGGGGAGTATCCGGGCGAGTGAATAATAATATTTGAGTGGCTCATGTTCTAGGGGAGCATCCGAATGAGCATATGAGTGGGAAAGGGTGCCACACCGGCGTAGTACATGAATTTCTAGAGTCCCTTGTAGGTCATGACCGGTTGGCATAAATAAGACCCACTAGCATGTGTGTCCATGATTCGTGTGGTTGAGTGTTAAGGGAAGATGGCGTAGGCGTGTGCCCGTCATGTTACCCTTGGTTGTGTTATTCATTTATTGTTTGTATGTTCATGAGGTGAATGTGAAACGTATTACGAGAATATGCTAACTTACTGTGGATATGATGCAAATTGATAACAATGAACATGGTGTTAATTCTAAGTGCGACTTTGTCACCATGTGTAGTTATTGAGTAGATGTCGCAGAGAATAACAAAGGATTTGTAACTCTTAATAGCTATTGTAATTGTTGTTCATTATTGTCATTTGATGGACTAATGGAGTATGGTGAAATTTAATTGTTGATTTATTGAACTGTGGGATGAATGAACTTAGAAGGGAGCAGCATGTTGAGCTACTGCCTAAGCAGTGCCACTGCAGCGGAACCATTTCCGTTGTGGCGGACAACAACCACTGCAACAAGAGGCTTAATCCAGTGAGCAAGCCGGTTGATTCTTAAGTGAGCTAGTGTTCATAAAATGGTTTGTAATTCTACTTAAACTTGAGGACCCTTTTATATCCTTATTGTTGTATGATGAGTTGGTAATTTACCAACTCATTAGGTTCTTAAGCATGAGCTTTATCTTAGTTTTCAAGTCATTTAGATGAATTTTATGCCCTTTTTGCTTTTTTGTGTGCAGATATCTGATTTGTAGAAAAGAGAAAGAAAGGGAGTAATAAGAAGGGAATTAGGTGAAAATCAGCGCTTCACCGGAGAAGACTAGCGAAACACCGGTCAAATGCCAAAGACCACAATCTTGGGGAACTAAAGAAACTGGTGGTCGCAGACCCCAACCGGCGACCCACCAGTTAAATCACCTACTGACACCTGAAAGTGCTATATCACAGAGAATGATATCGGCGGAGCACGGTTAGAGACAGGCGAGTGGCCGAAGGACACTGGAATTCACTGCAGGAGCATCCAATTATAGTCGGCGTTCTGTGGAATGCAACCGTTCAACCTCCAGTACTCTCGCAAGTACAAGAATGCCCGAACAGGGGAAAATGTGTCCAAAATTGAAAAACAGAGTTTTGGGTACCCTACTTTTGGATATATTCTAGATAGAATTACTTTGTACCTATCAGATCTTAACTTTTAGCTTTTTGAGAATATTCTCTTTGTATAAGAAGAAAGTAGAATTCTATTGATGGAAAGTGTAAAAGATTGTTTTCTTTTTCTTCTTCTTCCTCTATAGCAAGTTACTACCACTATTGAAGACTTATTGCTGAATTTTATTTTGCTACTCTTATTATTGAAATCAATGAATTTATTGTTAAATATGCTTTTGAATTTCTTAACTATGAGTAGCTAAATTATTAACTATAGGTGTGTGGTTATGAATGCTTAATTAGATTGGGTATTGCTAGATTCATCTCAATATTATTTAATTAGCGTAAATCTGCCAAGTTCTCTCCATTTTATAATTGAAAATCCATAGTTGCAGCTTTGGGTCTACTTTTCTTACTTGATTTTTGCTTGAAAGAGAAGAATTGAGTATTGGGAGAGAATTTAATGGTTGACACGGATGTGATATGGTGGAATTGGGCTAGACATAGTCAAACCCACATTCTCACTCCTAATTAATAGCTAATAGCTAGAGATTAGTGCAGCTATTAGTCTAACTTGATTGGGTTGATTTAATTGTGTTTAGTTGTTTGATAGAATTCTAGCAAGAGGCATTTATGAGGTTGAAAAACATCGAATGCCCACCTGCCCGAAGTTATTTATACAATTTGAACTAATGAGATGATCTAGCATGACCTTATTTAATTAGCACTTCATCTACACCACACCTCTAGTCCTTCTCATTATTGTCAATAATTTTGGTTATTTTTCCATCTTAATCGACCAAGTTAGAATCTATACCTTGTTGTAACATCAAGTCTCCACCAAAATATTTATTTCTTTGTTATTTTCAAGTGGTGCAAACTAAATTCAATTTTTCAAACAACACTTGTGCATATAATTTATTAATCTTTGTGGGATTCGACCCCAACATCCGTCGGAATATTTGTTTTGATATAATGACCATTTATGCTCTTTTGTAACAAAGAGTGTATTTTTGACGTTATCAAAAATGGTGTCGTTGCCGGGGAATAGCACTTGATACTTTTATGTTGATTGTTAATTTGAATTAGTCTTGCATCGTAGGTGTTGACATTAATTTTGTTGTGCTTGTTAGGATAAAGTCATATGAGTCATCACACACAAGAAGGGGATAGCTCAGTTGAGGGTAATATGGAGCATGAGAAAGATAATCCGGTGATGCCCGAAGTTGCAGGAGCCATTCGCCTACCGCCTATGGTAGGGAATGCCATGTTCCATGTCAGAAGTACAATTCTACATTTGCTACAGATTAAAGGGCTATTTGGGGGAAAACCATGTGAGGATGCAAATCTCCATTTGAGGAATTTCTTAGAGATCTACAATCCTTTCAACATAACTAATATAAGTCAAGAGTTTATCAGGTTGAGGCTCCTTCCATTTTCCCTAACGGGAGCGGCGACCATGTGGTTGGAGGAACTCCCTCCTGGTTGCATTATATCATGGCAAGAATTGACAGAAGCATTCTTTGATTGCTTCTTCCCTCCGTCAAAAATGTTATAGCTGAGGGATGATACCGTTGCATGAAGCATGGTTAAGGCTCAAGAAGAAGGTTTTCTTTTACCCCAATCATGGTCTCTCGGATGGAGTGCTCCTTTAAAGTTTTTACCGAGCCCTAGAATCCATTAACAAGTCTGTTGCCAATAATTTAGCTGGAGGATCAATCATGGATCAACATATGGATTAGCTAAGGCCCTCTTGGACAGAATGACAAATAAATCAGGCATGGCATATGAGAGAGACTAATGTATCGACGCATGACATTAGCTCTAGTGCATTGGCAGTTGAGCTGCGGAAAAGAGATGAAGAGTGTGATGAAAATATCACTAAAATGATGATGCAGCTGGAACTAATGACCAAACATGATGGGGGAAGGGCCCAAGGTTGTGAATGTTGTAGGTATGCAACCATTGCACTTTAAAGGAGAATTGTCTCCACCGAGGTATGATGAGGAATTCCAATACATGGGAAATCAGATGGGGGGTTCTTGACCCAGGTTTCAAGGGACTAATCAAGGTCCTTGGCACCCAAAGGAAGAGAACCAAGGTTGGAGAAACTGCGATGCACAAGGATGGCTCGATAAAAATGAAAGATGGGGCACTAGAGAGAAAAATTGAGAGGGAGACCGTTATCACCGAAGTTCAAACCCATATGTTCCCCCTCCTAAAGCTGAGAATGCCCAAAATCATCTAGGTGTGAGCGATGTAGGTAGCTCAAAAATTGAAGAGATGTTAGCAAGAGTCCTCAAAAAAGTGGAATTAACCGACAACGGGGTCAAGGAATTGAAAGGGGAGGTGTCTAACCTTGCCCAGATGGTGAGCTCTCATTCAGCCTCCATTAAGCATTTGAAAGCTCAAATGAACCACCTGTCCACTCAAATAAACCCCCGAATGAAGGGAACACTCCCAAGTGATACAATGCCAAACCCGAAGAAAGATAGTCAATGCCTGGCTATTGTTACGAGGAGTGGTAAACTAGTTGGAGATGTGAGAGTGAAGCCTAAGGAGGTTGTTGCTCCTAAATCAACTGAGGGAAAGGATGAAGAAGTTCGCCCACATGTTGATGAAGAAGAGGCAGGCATGAAGGCCTCAAATAATAAAGAACTTGAAACAAGAGCTCCACCCCCTTATCCACAAAGGTTAGCTAAGAAAAAGAAGGACGATCAGTTCAGCAAATTCATCGACATGTTCAGCAAATTATCCATTAATATACCGTTGGTGGATACCCTACTTCAAATTCCCAGATATGCCAAATTCATGAAGGAGCTATTGAAAAATAAGAAGGTGGTAGATGTGGGCACCGGGGAGACAACGCATCACTGTAGTACGATGATGATGAGAAATCTTGCCCCAAAGAGAGAAGATCCAGGAGCCTTCACGATTCCTTGCACTATACGGCTATGTGTGTTTAAGAAAGCCCTTTGCGATCTTGGCGCAAGTAAAAATCTAATGCCTCTAATAATTTTCAAGAAATTGAGGATTGGGAACACCATACCCACATCAATGAGGTTTTTAATGGCTGACCGCTCCATAAAGAAACCCGTGGGTGTGATAGAGGATGTACTAGTGAGGGTGGATAAATTCATTCTACCAGCTAATTTTGTGGTGCTTGATTGTGAAATGGACTTAGAAGTGCCAATCATTCTGGGGATACCATTGTTCTCAACGGGTGGAGTGCTGGTAGATGTGGAGCTAGGTGAGCTCATGTTCTGAGTTGGAAGTGAAGAGGTCACCTTTAAGGTGTGTCCATCAGCTGAAAGTCTAGATGAATGCAAAGTGATTGGAGTGTTGCATAAGGAGAATGAGGAGAGAAGTGTGGAGATGAAATAGGCTGAGTCGAAGGATGATCCTTCGAATAAAGATTTCTAGATGAGAAATACATTGTGCCACAACGTTAACTAAGGCGCTCCTTGGGAGGCAACCAAAGTGTTTTTTCTTTGTTCTTTTTATGTCTTTGTTGTTTTTGATTTTGTAGGATTAATGAGGTGAGAAGCAAGGAGAGAAAGCAAAAAAACAGGGCAGGCAATGCACTGGACCGATGAATCACCGAGCTAGATGCACGAACCACCGCGCCTTGACACAGGCAAGAAGAAACCTGGGAGCATGATGTGTTGTGAGTATACAACACTTTCGACGCTCAAAACTAAGAAAATAGCTTGAACTTAGGTGTGTTTATATGGATATAAGGCACTTTTTCTTTGATTACAGAAAAAATAAGTGTTGGAGCAAGAATGTGCAAAAGAAGCCTGAAATTGCAGAAAATGAGCTAAATCACAGTCTCAGCACGATCCGTAAGTTGATGGTACGAGTCTTACTGAGAACTATGAAAAGTTTCAGATGGATGAATTTGGCGAGAATGCAACCTACGGCTCTCAGTACGAGCCATACAGCACTGGTACGAGTCGTACATTGATTCATGAAAATATTCAGAAGAATTGCACAAAGGGAGACTCCTGATACGGATAGAACTATGAATTGTGACAACAAGGTACTAATTGTATCAGGAGCAGTGGTGATCTTCAGTGGATTTTCAATGCTAAGCAGAACTTCAGACAGTACGAGTCGTGGCTGGAAGGAACGATTCGTTCCACAACACTCATGAATAATTTCAAAAAAAGTCAGAGTTCTCAGAGTCAGACAATGAAAGAAACTCATGACTCATAGGAAGCATGTATGAGTCGTACCAAGGCCCAACACTTAGCCAAATTTTAGCAGGCCAAGGACTTACCGACAACCGGTATAACCCGTACAATCCTGCTACGGGTCATATGATCAGTTGTGGCTCAGGCTGCATCAGTTATGGAAAATCACCCTGTTAGCTTAGTAAAAGAATTCTTAAGTTTGTATAAATACTTTTTATGTTTTATTTTCAGTAGAGAACAAGAGGGAACATTAGAGAGAAGTGAGATAGGTGTGAAAACAATATAGATTCGAGGGAAAAACATAGAATTGAGTTGATTGACTTGTGATCAACCTTTTCATGGATTCTTTCTTGATCCATATCAAGTGCTCTTGAGGTTTTACTAATATAATCAAAGAAGCTTTTCTCTCATCTATACGATTGTAAGTATTGAATTATGTGTTTAATTATGAATACATATCATAACCTTGCAACTATGAGAGGCTAAAACCTCAATAGCTAGGGTTGTGGGAACCATGATGGATTAACGAGCTAGGGATACAAAAAACTGATTCAAAACCAATGCAAAACACTTGTATTGTATTCTCTTCATGCTTAAACGTTTCTTAACGGTATACAACATTAGGACTTGCCCGAATTTTTTACTTGCTTGAGCCTAGAGAGGTAGAGATTAGGAAAAGAAAATTACAACAAAGCCTTGATTTTGATGATCATTGTATTAACTTGAGTTGTGGTCGCAGGATAATTAAATTTGGAACATATTGATAATGGATAGTTTGAAACCGCTCATGAGACCTAACCCGGTGATTGAGTATAGTCATCTAATAGGGACGAACCAGTCGTTTGGAATGAACCTTATTTATCAATTCTACAAGTAAGCATTGGTATTGATCACGTGTGTATACTCGAAGCAGTTATGAACCCATTGGGAACACAAACCCTAGTTATTCTTACATCTTTATTTATAGATTTTCAGGTGTTGAATATTGATGCTTCCTACAATCTGTTATTAGGAANTTGGTATTGATCACGTGTGTATACTCGAAGCAGTTATGAACCCATTGGGAACACAAACCCTAGTTATTCTTACATCTTTATTTACATCATACTTTCAATTGTTTTTTTAATTTTTGTTTTCTTAAAAAAACCCCAAATTGGAGTAACTAACCAACAATTTCACTTACCGACATTAGTCTACATCTTTCATATTCTCTGTGGGTTCGACCGCAACCTATTTGTTGGGTTCTTTATTGACAACATCCGTTTCATACTTCAGCAAGAGGTGTGAGTTTGAGCTTTATCAAAAAGTGGCGTCGTTGTCGGGGAATACGGCTAAGACTAGATTAATTACTTGTATGTGACTTTTGGTAGTCATTTCTTAAATTACATTTTTTTTGTTTGTGATACCCACAGGTTGTTTCTCGGTTAATTCCTAGCACTCGGAGCAGTGGAAATCCCCTTATTCCGTTGAACCCCGAAATTGAACGAGCACTGTGTAGAATAAAAAACCAGGAACAGAGAGATGCTCGTATAGCTAAAGAAGCTAGGCAAGCTACACTTCAGGAAGCGGAGGATGCCATAGATGAGGTTGTTAATGTTGTTCTACATGGGAGGGGCAAAAGAGGTCATAGATTTTCCCCACAGTTCTTCGATGATGAGGACCCAGACATTGATGAAGTTGGGTCAACTGAAGCAATTGTACCACCACCACTGCCTGCTGGGGCCAAATTTGACATCACCAGCACCATGATTCAACTGTTAAACATGAAAGGGGTGTTCAGTGGTCACGCAGCGGATGACACCAACCTGCACTTAATGAAATTTGTTGGAATATGCAAGGCATACAGGTTGCCTAGAGTTAGCCAAGATGCCATCAGACTCAGTCTTTTCCCCTTTTCTCTGTCAGGGGAAGCCACTTTATGGTTATCGAAGTTGTCCAACGACTCCATAACCAACTGGAGGGAACTCAAGAAAGCCTTCTTAGAGGGATTCTTTCCCCTCTCCAGAATGTTGCATCTCAGCAATGAAATTTACAATTTTCGATAACTTAAAACCAAGGCACTTCATGAAACCTGGTTGAGGTTCAAGAAGAAGTTGACAAAGTGCCCACCCCATAAAATTCCAGATGACAGTTTGTTGGAAATTTTCTACATGTCTTTGAACAATAATACAAAAGTTGTAGTAGACACAGTGGTAGGAGGAGCTTTAATGAGCCACACCTGGGAGCAAGCTGCTACTATTCTTAACAGGGTGAAAAAAACAAACAGGCCATGGCATACCGTGGAGGCAAATGCAGCGATGGGTACATATGCTATTGGTTTGACTGCAGACCAATGTAAGAAAAAAGAAGGACGTTACCCGGAGTTGGCTCACATGTGCATATCATTGTACTTGCTTACAAAGCACATTATGGGAGCTGGAGCTAGAAAGGTAAACGCAGTGGGGACACAACGACAGGAGTCGGGGGCAGACCACTCTTGACTCTGAGGAGGAGGCAAATTTCCTGGACAGTCAGGTGGCGGGTCTCCGAGCCAATGCCCAAGCGTATGGAAAAGACAATTGGCACCAAGGTTCTAGAAACCAAGGTCCAAACCAATACAGAGATAACTACAACCAGAATGGGTACAGAGATAGAAGCTGAGGTCGTGAGGGCGAAGGAGAATGGAGAAGGAATGACGGCTACCGCAATGACTGAGCTAGGGTATATGTGCCTCCCAATGCATGAGAGGGAGAGGTTGGACAGCCAAAGCTAGAGAGCATGATGGCTGAGATGCTGAAAAAGGTAAGGTCCACTGCTGATTAGTTGAAGGAAATCCGTGGTGATATAACGAGCATGGGTCAGAGAGTGGATTCCCATGCAACAGCTATCAAGAAAATTGAACAACAGCTAAGGCAACTGTCAGCATCACTGAACCCTAGACAGAAGGGTACACTACCTAGCAACATAGTCCAAAACCTAAAGAATGATTGCCACTGCATGGTTGTGATGACTAGGAGTGATAAAACCACAATTGACCCCCCTCTACTGGTTGTAGTTGAATGGAAGAAAGAGAGCATAGTTGAAAATAATGCTGAGATGGAAGGTGCTGAGAATGCTGAGTTACCTGAGGCCCTAACTGGTGAAAAAAGGTTTGAAGTTAAACAAGGTTCAACGAAAATTTACAAGGCTATCCCGAGACCACCACCACCGTTCCCCCAAAGAATGAAGAAAAAAGAGGAGAATGGTAAATTCCAAAAATTCCTGCCAATGCTCAAACAATTATCTGTGAGCATACCATTGGTTGAGGCGTTGGAACAAATGTCGGGATATGCTAAGTTCATGAAGGACCTTGCAACAAAGAAGAGGTCCGTGAGTTATGAGCCTATAGATAATGTACATCAGTGTAGTGTCATAGCTACAGGATTCCTGGCCTAGAAGAAGGAAGACCCGAGTGCTTTCACTATCCCTTGCAAAATTGGCAATGTCGAGTTAGCAAGGGCACTTTGTGATCTGGGAGCAAGCACAATCTGATGCCATTGGTTGTGTTCAAGCAATTGGTCTTGTGATCCCCCACACCGACTAAAATGCGGCTACAGATGGCCGATAGAACTGTGAAGAAGCCAGTGGGGATCCTGTTTGATATGCTTGTTAAAGCAGACAGATTCATATTCCTAGCAGACTTCGTGATCCTGGATTGCGAGGTTGATTATAAGGTCCCATTATCTTGGGGCAACCATTCCTTGATACTTGGAGGGCCTTAGCGGATGTGGAGGTTGGCCAACTGAAGTTCAAATTGAATAAAGAAGAGGTCACTTTCAACATCTATCGGTCAATGCAGCAACCGAAGGAGTACAATGTAGTCTCAGCGATATAAGATGAATCTGAGTTCCTTAACAAAGTCTGAGTAGTCAATACACTTGCGTCGTGCCGCGACATTAAATCAAGCACTTCTTGGGAGGAAACCCAAGTGGTGTATTGGTGAATTCTGAGTAACCGGGCCACCTGCGTCATGTTGCGATATTAAATCAAGCGCTTCTTGGGAGGCAACCCAAGTGATTTAACTAATGTGTGTTTAGTGTGCAGGGAAAACAAAAACAAGTGGCAAAAAACTGCTGAAAAGCAGGTGCCACAATTCTCAGTACCACTCGTGAGAGGGTTATATGAGTCGTAGCATCAGTCGTGATGAGGATCAGAGATGTGCTTAAGTGCAGGAGTTCAGGTTATGGTTGGTCCTACGACTCGTAACTCAAGTGTACGGGTCGTAGTATTTACTATTCTTGTGAACTATGCAAGCTATGCAAGGAAAACACCTACGATTCATAGTAAGAAGCGTACCCACATGGTATGAGTCGTAAGATGCACTCGTGAGTCCCCAGGTAAGTTTTTTAACTCTATGCACTACGGGTCGTAGGGCCTTCTTATGACTCATGGTTCAAGTTGTAATGGGTTAAATTTCTTGAAATTACCCAACTCAGCCCAGATTTTTAAAAACCTACCCTTTAAGTATTTAAACTCAAACCTAAAGGACCCTTCTCCCACACACTCAAAAACCCACTTCCCAAACAACTCCCACGACTATCTCACAATCGTAACTCAAAAAATCAAAGTGGAAATCGAGCAAATTTTTGCTCAAAACAACTCTGTCTAGCCCCAATACTGAGTCCCAGTCAAAGTAAACAATCATCAAGTATATTGCTTTGAAATAGATTAAACTTGCGTGCTTAAAGTAATAGTGCAAAACCCACTGTGAGTCGGTGTTATTGCTCGAAAAATTCAAAATAAACAATGACCTGGGGTGTGATTAAACTATGAATGAATGGGAAAGAAGTTGGAACTCCATGAGCTTGCACATTGCACTAGCAAGAGAAAAAAGAGTTACGGGTAGTGAGGTAGAAGGGGAGGAATGGGTAGCTTTAAAAATGGGTTAAAATACATGCCTAGACCTGGGGAAGTTTCAATAACCAAAAGCTTAAAATTGAAACCCCTGTAACTGAACAAATATCAAGGCAGGGACAGGTTCACAAGCCTTCTTACGACTCGTGGTTCAGTACTACGACTCGTAGGATGGCTCATTGGGACTTTCCCAAGCTAAACTGGAAAAGACCTAAGGTATGAACTATGGTACGATTCGTGGTTTGTCACTACGAGTCGTACAAGGTATTCGTACCAAATATCTAGAAAGGTTCAAGTCCATACGAAACAGTACAATCCTTCCTACGACTCATGGAATCGACCTATGGGTCGTACCATGAGTGATGGAAAAATACAGAGAAATTGGTATTAAATGGGCAGCCTCAGATGACTCAAGGTACGGATTGTACCTTTGTGGTACGATTCATACCTGGGAGTCATAATGTGCATCAGAGATATCATGGGTCTCCATACGAGTCGTACCTCCGAGGTATGACCCGTACCGTTGACTCATGGTTATTTATAGAGGACTTTACTTCATGATTTTCTTTCTTAGATATGGAATTCTAACTCTCTTTTTCGACAAGTACAATGAAGGTCAAGCAAAAAGCATCCAAAAAAACTTCCCAGAGGACACTACATGATGAAATCTCAGAATCTAAGCAAGTAGGAAATTCACTAGTGGTTCAGTTGAGGAGTACAGGGTCGATATATCAGACACCCATGGGACCCGAACCACTAGGGAAAAGGATAAAGCCCAAGCCATTGCAGCTACTTCCACATCCGCCGAAGCTCCCTAGTCTAAGAAGGGAGCTAAGGAAGGAAATCAGGAGTTGGGAAGCGTCTCAATTGCAGAAAAAGGGTCTGAGGAGACCCAATTTGGAGAGGCAAGTGGCAGTTCTAAGTCAGAGGAAGAGGCTCCTAATGCTGAGCAGCAACAGATCCCACCTAGGGAGAATCGTACCATCCGGTGGAGAGTGCCAGGAGCACAGGGGATCTATGAGATAGGCATAACTCTCACCACCAAGAACAAACCTAGGCGGAGCATCCAGGAAGAATCGCGGATCCTCACGAACTCATTGAATGAAGTACAGGAGATGAAGCAGATATTCAGTTTTTATGGCCTCGAATGGATGCTAGGACCCCAAACCAGTACACTTCAGAGATAGTCCGGGAGTTCTGCGCCAACTACTTGGCGACCATAGAGGAGAAGGCCATAAAGGGGTATAAAGTGAAAGATCATCCCAAACTAGAGAGTGTCATGGTCAGAGGGCGAGAGGTCGACATATCCGAACACATCATCTCTCGAATCCTATATGGGTCGCAGTTCATACCTCCACATGCAGCTGGGCTTGAAGAAAATTATGCAGCTGGGCTCTAGGAAAGACAGAGGCAGCTACAGTAGTTGGCGGGTGTTATAGCTGAGGATAAATAGGAAGAAGAGTGGGTCACAGGTGGAAATCAATTTACCAAAAATTCACTCAACTTAATAGCTAAAGCCTGCTGGACATTAGTGCGCCACCGATTAGCACCAACAGTCAATGACAACACTCTGAGTGTAGACAGAGCAGCTCTGGTGGCATGTATCATGTACGCATACCCCATCAGCATCCCAAGGATCATCGCAGAGGAGATACGAGATCAAGCTGTGGGATTGAGCACTACCATCCTATTCACGGCCTCGTCTTCAGATTATGCAAAGAGGCAGGAGTTACGGTGCGATGGGGTGAGGAGCGCTTAATTGGACAGCAGAGGATAGTAGACATTGGCTTGATATGAGATGAAATGAACCTGGTGAGTTGAGCCCGACTTCCCATTACAGTTCCATCGACCCAGCCAACAGGGGGTGCACAGGTGAATATCCCTACCTCACAGGAGCAGAGTGAGACACCGGCTACAGATACTGATAATTTAGAGGCAGCTCCCAGCACTTCTGCTACACCACTACCCAGCCATCCGAGCCAGACACCAGCAGGGTACGTTCTCGTTCCCCAAGGCTTTCTCATTATCCAAGAGATTGATGATGGCCGAAAGAAAAATCCAGGAAATGATGGAGAATGTGAAGCCCTAGGTGAAAGTAGAGATAGATACAGTCGCGCAGGCCCTGCATTCCAGGCTCGATTGATTTTAGAGCCGATTTAATAGACGCATAGTGGAGCAGACAGACACAAGCAGCCTCTAGGAGGAGTTGGGAGCTCTTCAGAGCTAAGTGACTGAGATGGCATCATGGCAGTCGACAGTGATAGCAACTCCCACTCTTCCAGACTTGGATGAGGAGCCAGATGAAGAGATTGAATTGGCAGCTTATTGGGAGCCCATGATAGCTGAAAAACATAAAGGAAAAAAGAGAGTCTTCGAGGATGTTGGAGAAGAGAGCCTGAGGAAGAGGAGGAAGAAAGAAAGAATAGAACAAGTGGGAACGAGTGGATAGCCTGCAGACTCATGACACACACATGTCAGCACTACAGGAGCGAGCTAGAGGAGCAGGAAGCTCTACCATGGATCATCCCGAGCTTGCTAGTGGCATGAACCCTTCGAGTGAGCCAAATTCAGCCCCGGTCACCACAGAGGTCGTAGAGACGGCCAAGCCTACTGAGGGAGTAACCACTCCCCCTATTGACACACCAGTAAGTGCGCCAGCCACTAATAGCGCCACGATTGCAGCGGAGGTACCTCCTTTACCTCCTTCACAGGATGACAAGAGTGCCTAGAGTGACATAGGTATGTTCCCTTCCCTCTATTCTTGTAGTTCATGCTTCGGGGACGAAGCAAAATTTTCAAAAAAGGGAAGGGGTGTACTTGTATTTTTGGATTTTTGGATTCGTTCGTGAGTTTTTCTTACCGTGTTTCTTTTTCCTCGGGCATGCTATCTAGTAGAACCGGCATGTTTAGGATTTTATTTTCTTATTTTGTGACTTTTGTTTAATTAGAAAGTAGCTTAGGAGTACTCAACCAATAAAAGTGCACTATTTTTGGATTTCTTGAAAAAATTGACCCTGTTGATGCATTAGTTGTATACTTGTGACTGCATGCATGATTTTTGTGGATCTTTTAATGTTATTTAGTGTAGTAGCATGAGTAGTATTTTTAAGCCATGCATAAACTAGACAGGTAAAGTGAATATAAGTCAGCTGCCATGAGTGAGTGAGGTTTGATACTTAGTTCAGTACTGTGTTGAGGATCTAGAACATGTCTGGCTGGTCTTTGCATAGGTTTAGGATGGTTGGTTAGGATATTGTCATGACCCGAGAGTACACCCGAATCGTAGACACGGGACAAGGAGCTCCGAGGGACCCCAAGTCAACCCATGGCATGAGCATATAGCTAAACCATTAACATAAGGCATAAGAATTAGCTTAACAGTCATGAACTAAATAAAATCGTGACATGAGATATAAGAAACAACAGTACATGATCTAAGCGTAAATAGTTAAATACTACAATTAGATCTGAAAGCCTCTAATTATAATAGACGGGTTGAAAGGACAAGACCCCAACTAACCCCAATATTCTGAAAACAAAAAGAAAGATAAAAATCCAAACATGAAGCCCCTGAATCATGAGGACTCACCACTGAGAACTGAGAGCAGAACCTAGAGCAAGCTAAGAGCGATGTTGAACCTACAAACCGGATCCAGCATCATAAAACGACACAACATGGAAAATATGCAGGTCAGTACTTGAAATGTACTGAGTATGCGAGGTATGCAAGACAATACTTAAAACATAATAGTTATAGGAGTGGGGACATCATGATCATAAAGACTGAAATCATAAGTATATCGTAAGGATCAAGATTTTCAAAATATTCGTAAATCTGTCATAGTCATAATCATGAGATAAAAACATTTCATAAAACATAACTTGAGCCAAAAGAACGTAATCATACATGTGTTAAAACAATGAGGAATAGTGGGAGATTTCTATAACCGACATACCCCATATGAGCATGCATGGAGCCCGACCTGTAAGCCTAGTCGAGAGACCGTTCATACCTTGCCAAGGGTATGAACCATGAAAGGCGTGATATCACTCGTGAAGGCTCCATAGGGAAAAAAGGGATAGTCACTGAGGAGGTTCCAAACATAACCTACAGTGGAAAGTAGTTCTAATATTTGAGGTGTAACCTAGGCCCCGAACCTACTCGATGTTAAGTACTACTCCCAAAACATGCAACGTGCTTATATAAATTCATACATGACATGCATGGTTAGTCAAATCGTGATAATCATAACGTGCTTGAGAATTCGTAATACTAGCCATGGAATTTGGGCCCATGGATCGGCTAAAATAATAGTTCATAAATCATAAGCAACATGTGGGCATTGCCCATAATTCAATCACACTTGAAATGCTTAAATTATAGGAAACATGATCACAATAACATGAGTACTTGAAAGCTTGCTTAAAATTTAAGAGTTCATATCATGCTTGAAAAATCATCATAACCATGAATTTCACTAAAAACCCCATGATTTGGGCACATGTTCTTTTAGGGATTAGATCATCAAATATTGAATAAAATAAGTGAAAACAGCCTAATAATTCAAATCCCGTGCTTTTAGACATACTACAACAACCTCATATCGATTTTTAAGGGAACATGCATTTGGGTTATGACCCATCAAGAATTGGTAACTTAAAGATAGACTTAAGGAGAAATTGGTCATGGATAGGGACTAAACCACCCATTCAAAACCCCACATACCTGGAATTACTTGGTTCTTAACTCCATTGAAAAGCCTTAGATTGAAACTTGAAGAACTTGAAGAAGAACACTTGAATCCCTTTCCTCTTTCATCCCTACTCTTACATGTACCAAAATGTGGTTTATCATGAATGATATCTGTTTAGACTCCCCAACAACGGCGCCAAAAACTTGTTGACGACTACGCCCAAGCGCACACACAAGCGTACGTTGTCTTACAAGTAATACAGTGGCCCTTTTTAAGAGCCGGATGTCAAATCAAGTTCAAGTGTGATGTTAACTTTCACCGGTGTTGATTATAGAAGTTTTCGATAAAGTCTATTTAAATCTAGGGGTGGTCACAGAAATACTCTAAAGTAATTGAAGGAGCAACTAGAGCTAAGGCAAGATAATCATGCGATACTATGCTTTGTAATGGTTTAAGTATGGATTATCAATTATCATCTCACATAATTACAATTGCATGTTCATGGTCTTTCGAGCCTCTAAACACGACAAACTAGCCTCACAACTACATCGTTGAGTGGGG
>JACEIK010000771.1:176310-198783 GCA_018107945.1 Datura stramonium
TGATTCCATGAATCTGAGTTAGAGCCAGCCAGGCACCAGATGTGCTTAGGCTCAGTAGTCTAGCAGCCCAGGTCCTAATAGGGTACCAGGTGCCAGTCATTCCCCCCAAGGCGGGGCGTGACACATACCAAGGCCCAACACTTAGCTAAATTTCAATAAGACAAGGACTCACAGACAGCAGGTACGACCCGTACAATCCTGCTATGGGTCGTATGATCAGTCGTGGCTTAGGCAGCGCTAGTTATGGAAAATAACCTTGTTAGCTTAGGAAAAAAATTCTTATGTCTGTATAAATACTTTTTATGTTTTATTTTCAGTAGAGAATGAGAGGGAACATTAGAGAGAAGTGAGATAGGTGTGAAAACAATAGAGATTCAAGGGAAAAACATAGAATTGAGTTGATTGACTTGTGATCAACCTTTTTCTTGAATTCTTTCTTGATCTTTATCAAGTGTTCTTGAGGTTTTACTGATATAATCAAAGAATCTTTTCTCTCATCTACGATTGTAAGTATTGAATTATCTGTTCAATTATGAATGCATATCATAACCTTGCAACTATGAGAGGCTAAAACCTCCACAACTAGGGTTGTGGGAACCATGATGGATTAAAGAGCTAGGGATACACAAAAGTGATTCAAAATTAATACAAAACGCTTGTATTGTATTCTCTTCATTCTTAAACGCTTCTTAACGGTGTATAATGTTAGGACTTTCCTGAATTCTTTACTTTCTTGAGCCTAGAGAGGTACAGATTAGGAAAAGAGAATTACAACAAAGCCTTGATCTTGATGATCATTGTATTAACTTGAGATGTGGTCGCAGGATAGTTAAATTTGGAACATATTGATAACAGATAGTTTGAAATCGCTCATGAGACCTGGCCTGGTGATTGAGTATAGTCATCTAATAAGGACGAACCAGTTGTTTGGATGAACCTTAGTTATCAGTTCTACAAATAAGCATTGATATTAATCACGTGTATAAACGTGATGCAGTTATGAACCCATGGGGAACACAATCCTAGTTATTTTTAAATCTTGATTTACATCATACTTTCAATTGTTGTTTTAATTTTTGTTTTCTTATAAAACCCCCCCAAATTGGAGTAACTAACCAACAAGTTCACTTACCGGCATTAGTCTAGATCTTCCATATTCCCAATGGGTTCGACCCCAACCTCTTTGTTGGGTTCTTTATTGACAATGTCTGCTTCATACTTCGGCAAGAGGTGTGAGTTTAGGTGTTATCAGAGCATAAATGTTAGACCAGCGGATAAACCGGCGGACCACCAATTTGAGAGCGCATACCATTGTTTAATCGTCAGTGCAAACCAGAATACATGAGCAATGGATGCCAAATCAGCGATCCACCAGCGGAACGCCAACCTGAGTGGCGAACCACCAGTCAGGCGCTGGTTGTAAAGTAGTGAACTGAGCATGAATTCAAGCACAAAAAGGTAAGCCGACGAATTTCCGGATCAAACCGACGATTGCCGGTGTAATGCCGGTAAGGATACGGGTTCCAATTCAGAATCTCAATCAAATACGGACCCATTTAACCCCAATATCTATTTGAGTCTCCCTAGTCTGAACAAAATATTCTCTTGGGTTTCCCTTTTTCCTATTTTACCACTTTCCTACACTACTTTTTACCTTCCCAACACCCCATATTTTCATATTCCCACAACTCCCTCTCTTCCACTTCCCCCACAATTAACTCACCATTAAGCTTCCACCTCCTCCTCAACCAACCCCATTCCCACTTGCTCACCTATAAAATCCCTCACTCTCTCCACCATTTCTCACTACACTCACATTCTTCCTCTCTACTAAACAAGTTCAAGAGTTTCCATTGTGAGCATTTCCAAGCTTCCACGGTGAGTATCTGCTAAACTTTCTCCCATAAGTGGTAATGTTTCTTAGACTCTCTTTTTTTCTCTTCAATGGTACTTTGGTGGAATATCCATGTAGTGCTAACATACATTTCCCTCCCTTTTACTGTCATTCTTTCCCCAATTAGTTTCATGATTGATGTAATATGTGATGTTATATAACGTTTGTGGGATGATAGAAGTTTATTGCTGAAATGGGTGTGGGGATTTTATGATTATTGTATAGACTTAAAAGCAGTGAAGTCTGAGTAACCCAAATGGACTAAAATTTTATGCTTTGCCTTATGATATATTGGGTGGTTCCATTCTTAAGGGTTAATCATCATTTCAGTCCTTTTTCATGTGTAAAGCTGATATTTTGTATGATGTGAGTAAGTGCATGTGAAAAGGTGCCACTGAAACTCAAGGGAATGCTTTGGGGATGATGACTATTGGCTATTCGTCGGTCGGGTCTGGCGAAACATTGGTTCAATCTAATGGTGGCTTCAGGCCACTGATGTGATCCCACGTCATCAGCGATTCATGGATCGAGATCGGTGACTCGCCGCTTTGTGCCAGTGAAAGCCTGTTGCCTCAGTTTATTGTTTTTCACCGGCGGGTCAGCGGCGGTCCATGGATACCATCCTGCTGCTCACTGGTGCTGCTAATTCTTTGAAAGATAATTTTGCATCTTTGCTTCTCATTTAAATTTTATAGTAATGTTAGTTATTTCATTTCAACGCGTTATGGATGCCAGTAACATCAAGCTTGCAGAAAAATTTCTTCATCCAAGAACACCAAAAAAGGCAAGGCCAAGGCCTCTGTAACACCGGCCAACTCTAGGGAGGTCATCATATTTTGTGTGCCCGGCATGAAAGGGAATTATGCCATATGCCAGGGTTGGTCAATAACGGTTGAAAAGAGGTTTGATTTGGCGAGACTAAACAGTGACCTGCCCAACATCACCGCTCAGTTCACGGATAGGCAGTGGCACGCTTTCACCAATCCTCTCCCAGGCTACTACCCTAACTTGGTGCCAGAGTTATATGCTTCCTACTAGGCTAGACAGGAGACTAATGAAATATATAGGTCAAATCGATGAAGTCCCCTTCCTACCATCAGTCATGGTATGTGGGGTGGAGGTGGACATAACTCCGAAAGTGATCAACTATTTGTTCTGGAAAGATGAATTCAACACTGGCTTGGAGTACATGGCCAGGATTGCAGACATAAAAAACTAGTTCACTTGGATAACCCCTATCATTGCAGTTGACACTCCTCTATGGGCCTCCATAGGTGGTGAAATTTCTCGTCATGATCTTAAGTTTGAGGCCAAGTTATGGTTGGATTTAATCTGTGGCCGCATTATTCCCTCTAAAAATAAATAGTGGGTCATCTTGGAGACAACGATTCTCATAGCCTGCATCACGTCTGGAGTCCCCATTAACTTTGGGGAGATTGTGGCCCAACAAATGAAGCGAAAGGCAAGAAAGGACAGCACCTCTCTGTCATATGTTGTCCTCGTTTCTCAGTTGTGTTTGCAAGTGGGAGTGCCATTGTTCCCTGATGAGACCCCTATCCCTACCTCAAGAGTGATTTCCTTAGACTGGAAAAAAGATGTTGAGGCACCCGCAGTTAAGAGGAAGTGAATGCAAGCTTTTGGGTTGGCAGAGAGATCACTATCCCATGGGTCGAAGCAGTTGCCACATGCCCCAGATTTGAACGTGTCTCACCAAAAAGGTACGAGCCAAACCTCTTGGGACACATCTCTTAGGGGAGCACCCCCCCCCCAACATCCTCTCAGCTGAGTGGTCTCTACAAACTCGTGGAAATGACCAACTCTCATGAGAGACAACTCCAAGAACTAGCTAGGAGTCTCCCTACACTCATTGCTCAAATAGTTAAATGAGAGTTGAAATCAATGTATGAGAGCCTTATAACGTTGTGCAAATGGGTGGATGCAATGGAGGGGGTTGTCACCTCTCTCCGAACCGAGGTGAGGGAGTGGAAAAGTCAGACACCTGTGGAAGTGCCTGACATGAGCGCTCTTGATGTCGTATTGGCTTCTCCTTCCACAGTTTGAGGCCCCATTGATGATCTATTTGAGGGCTTGGGGGATGACACCGAGGATTTGGGAAAGGTTGGTTTTGATGGCGCAACAGGAGCAGGGGAAGCTGATGATGATGAGGAGGAGGAGGAGGAGGAGTGACCCCCTTAGGGAGNCCCTTTATTTTGCATGCATACATTGGGGACAATGTATTCTCTAAGTTGGGGGTAGGATGAGTGTTTATTAGGGGATCACTTGTGTTTTTATTTTGAGATGATTTGATGTAGCCCTTATTGGACTTTTGTTTTTTATTATTATTATTATTTGATGAGGAATTGTGAGCCTTTGTCAGGCTCGATTTTAGTCTTGTTGATAATTGCCCTTGTTGGGCTTGTGATATTGATAAGAATGAATGACATGGTTGAGTTCTTGGATGTTAGTGTGCTAATGGTGAAAATTGGGTCCTTTTTTGAATTATTTATTTCTTTATGACCCAAGTCCTTTATTTGTTTGCCTATGTAAATAGTAGAATAGTAATCAAACTCCAAGGATTTTCTTCATACCACGATTCTTTCTCGAGGAGCATTTATCTTTTTCTTTTTGTTGTTGAACCGGGTTGGCACCTCCCAATGATAGATTAGGAGGCAACTTTCTTAAGGAAAAGTGCCATATATTTTCTGAGTCTTATGTGGAGCTGTTTTAAGAGGTACCACCAGAAAAAGTTTTGAAATGGAATTTTGAAATGGGGCATGAAAATGAGAAAGGATGAATGGGCGTTTGAAATGAGAATGTAGAACTCTTTGTCATACTTTGTGGATTCCTCGTTTGACTTATGAATTTTCATGTTCTAATGTCTTAAATCAAGATCTTGTGTGGATAATGACTTTTGTGGACTCTTTAGGTGTGATGCCTTGTGTGGTAAGGATTTTTTTGAATCGCATGAATAGCTTCTTGTCTAGAACTTGCCCCAAGTGTGACTCAAGGTGAAATCCTAGATGTAGCTGCACTTAGAACATGGTCTTAGGCTCTCTTTTGTAAGTCACTTCTACCAAAATGACCTCTTTGACCATTAATCTTTAATAGCCAACGTTTGAGCCTTGGACCCTTTCTTGAAAACCACATTACAAGCCTAATGACCATTTTTTATCCTTCTCTTTGGCATTCATCCTCCCTAATTTCTAGTAATGAAATAATGAAAAATGGGGGCTTCAAGCCCAAGAAAGAGGGAGAGATAAGGACATAAATGAGAAATGAGGCAAAGGCCTAAGTTTGGTGGTTTTCAAGAGTAGGGGAAAAAATGAGAAGCCTAAAATTTGAGGTAGCACCAAAAATTGTGATGAGATGAGTGGACCAATGAGTTGAGAGACATTGGACATCAAAAAAGGAAGAATTTTTGATAGGTGCTATCTCTTACATAGAGAAGGCTAAGTGTGAAATTCATAGATGTTATAAGGGTGGCTTGTGTTACAACAAAAAGATGAAGATGATGAACAAGGAAAAATGAAGGGGAATGATATGAACAAGATGATGGGATGCCGCAAGTTTGTAAAGGCATTAGGGAGGCATTAGTCACTCAAGATTAACATTTATCCTACCCTTAGCCCTAGCCTACATTATGACCCACAAGTCCTAAGTGACTTTAAGAAGCAGTTGCCTACATTAGTGGTGAATTACACGAAGAGCAAGCCTATGGGTCGAGTTGTGTGCATGAAGATTTATTTTTAGAGAGTGAGTGCAATCTTCTCTTTTTACGATCCCTTGTTTAAATGCATTGATTTCATAATAAAGAATAGGGACTTTCTCTTTTGTGAGTGGAATCATCCCTTTTGAGGACACAATTGCATTAAGGATAAATGTGTGCATAGGACTTGAAAAATGCAAGCTATAAGGCAAGATTTGAATGTGCAATGATTATGAATTGAGATGCTATGTGTACTTCGTGGATAAGTTATGCCTTTCTTTTGCAAAATCAAAGCTCTTGTGAATCATGTTTTTTGAATGGTGGTGGCCTCCTGAAATGTTTCTATCTTTCTTGTTGTAGGAGAATTTGCTTCTCTTTTTCAGTGAGTTGGTGAGCATATTTGGGTTGTCTTGAGTCAAATGGTCATTGATGCATAAACTTATGTGGAGTGGCATGTTCTTCATCTGATAATAACTGCATTACTTGAGGACAAGCAATAGTTCAAGTTTGGGAGTTTAATGAGTTTGTAATATACCTACTCATTAGGCTCTTAAGCATGAGCTTTAGCTTAGTTTTCAAGTAATTTAGATGGATTTTATGCGCATTTTTACTTTTTGTGTGCATATATCTAATTTGTAGAAAAGATCAAGAAAGGAAGTAAAAAGAAGGGAATTAGGTGAAAACCAACGCTTCACCATAGAAGACCGGCAAAACACCGGCCAAATGCCGAAGACCACAGTCTCAGGGGACTAAATCAACCGACGGTAGCAGACATCAACCGGTGACTCGCCGTTTAAATTGCCTACTGAGACCTGAAAGTGCTGGATCACAGAGAAAGAAATTGGTGGAGCACGTTGGAGACCGGTGAGTCACCGAAGTACACTGGAATTCACTGAAGGAGCATCCAATTATAGCCGGCGATTCACGGAACGTAAGCGGCGAACCACCGGTACTCTCGCAAGTACTAGAACGCCTGAATAGGAGCAAATGTGTCAACACTGAAAAAGAGAGTTTTGGGTACCTTACTTTTGGATATATCCTAGAGAGAAGTATTCTGTACCTATCAGATCTTAACGTTTAGCTTTTTGAGAATATTCTCTTTGTAGAAGAACAAAGTAAAATTCTATTGGTGGAAAGTATAAAAGATTATTTTTCTTTTTATTCTTCTTCCTCTATAGCAAGGTACTACCATTTTTTAAGACTTATTGTTGAATTTGATTTTGCTACTCTTATTATTGAAATCAATGAGTTTATTGTTAAATATTCTTTTGAATTTCTTAACTATGAGTAGCTATATTATTAACTAGAGGTGTGTGGTGATGAATGCTTAATTATATTGGGTATTGCTAGATTCATCTCAAAATTATTTAGTTAGTGTAAATTTGTTAAGTTCTCTCCAATTTATAATTGAAGATCCATAGTTTCAGATGTGGGTCTACTTTTCTTACTTGATTTTTGCTTGAAAGAGAAGACTCCCAATTATATTTAGCTTGTGGTATAGTTTGAGCTAAGGATTCTCATATATGATTTCTGATTTGAGATGTATTTGATTATTGAGCTTCGTCAATAAACAATGGTAAGCTTCGTTGAAAAACGATGGAGAGCATATGCATATTTTTGAGAGTAGTGTCTACCACCGAGTAGGCTAAGAGTCGATCACCCTAAGCCTCAAAACTACGTGCCAATGTAGATTTATACATATCTCATATATACATTGGGACCTCCCTTGTGAGCTATCCCCTTCCCCGATTGGGCCTCGAGCTTGATATCGATATCATGGTATAAACCTTAGCCCCGACAAGGCTTTGGACGGTTCTACCCACTTGGGTGTGATAGTTGGGACTACGTAAGCTCTATCGTGGTATGTCGGTTAAAAGACGAATCTCCCATTATTCCTCATGATTTCAGTTATGCATGTTTACAACTCATGATATATATATTTATATAAATGTTCTAAATCAGGTTTGACCCAATGTTCAGTTTTACTTATGATTATGAGATTTAGCTTTGGGTCAATCGATTCAGTTATGATGTTATGTTATGTTAGCATGAAATCCCGACTCTCAAATTCTTGTTTTGATCATGTTTTATATTATGTATATCTTAAATGATTTTACTTATTTAAGAGGTTTTACTCAACTTGCATACTCGGTACATTCCATGTACTGACCGCATACTCTATGATGTATCGTTTCATGATACAAGCCTCGGTACCCAAGACTTAGCCTCGACCATAGCCAGCCTTTCATAGTTAGCATCCCACATCTATTGGTGAGTCCTCATCTCCCGAGGACCATGCTTTATCAGTTTTCTTTATGTATTCAGTATCAGACTTAGAGATTTAGTTGGGGTCTTGTACCATCAACTCATCAGTATTAGAGGCTTTTAAGACATAGAATGTAATCAGCTTCAGATTCATGTGTATTTTTGATGTTATGCTTATTTTAGACTTACGCTAAGATTATCATGTTAATTCTTCCACTTTTATTGATTGAGTTAGATGTATGTTCATGCCATGGGTCAACTTGGGGGTCTCTCGAGGCTCCTTGTCTCGTGTCTCAATCCGGGCCTATGTTCGAGTCGTGACAAACTTGGTATCAGAGAAATAGGTTTGAAGTGTCCTAGGGTGTCTGAAAGACGCTTTAAGTAGAATCTTCTTCATGAGTGTGAGGTGCTCTACACTTATGACAAAGAGGCTACAAGACATTTAGGAAATGTTCCCTTCTTTCATGATCTATGTCATGCGATGAAATATCTCTCTATCCTTCTAACCTTTTCCATTCGCGATTGCAGAATATTGGCTCCCCGCAGAGTTAACGGTAGGAGGAATGGGAATGGAAATGTCCACGAGGGTGGAAACAGAGATGGGCACCAATAAGCCCCACCAATCCAGGAGCACCATGCACCGAAGCCGATTGCCCATGCTGAATTTAGGGCATCTATTTAGATGCTAGCGGAGGCCTTGATCACTGAGGTCAATCAACAGGCGGTGGAGCATGTCCCACAAAACGGAAATGCGGCAGCAGCTCACGTCAGAGATTTCCTAAGAATGAACACCCCATAATTCCTTGGGTCGAAGGTGGACGAGGATCCACATGAGTTTATCGATGAAATTGTGAAGATCACCCAAGTCATGGGGGTGAATGGAATTGAGTTTTCTGAGTTGGCCTCATATCGGTTGAAGGGGGTCGCACACATATGGTTTATACAGTGGAGAGATAGTAGGGCAGCCGGAGCAGGCCCTATCAGTTGGGAGGAGTTTCACGTTGCTTTTCTAGGTCGGTTCTTCCTTCGTGAGATAAGGGAGTTGAAGGTAGCTGTGTTCGTGAATCTTAAGCATGGGAATATGACGGTGCAAGAATATTCCCTAGAGTTCACTCATTTGTCTAAGTATTCCCCAGAGTTAGTAATTGATCAGAGGGCACGAGTGAGCAGGTTTGTACATGGGCTGGTGGGCTATTTAGACAAAGATTGCAGGACCCTTATGCCCCACCAGGATATGGATTTCCCTCGGATAGTCTTATATGCCTAGCAGATGGAGGCGGCACATATGAGGGAGAGAGAGGCCAAGAGGGATAAGACAGATAGCTGTGGATTCTCTCAGCTGAGGCCAGGTGGTGGGCACTGATAGAAAACCCACCAGAGATCTTCAGCCCCAACATCTTCAATGATAAGTGTGCCATTCAGACCTAGGCACGATCAAAGAGGGAGAGCATCAGGCTTGAGGGGTCAGAGAAGCAGGCACGAAAATTTCGGTATCCCAATTTGTGGTAGGTATGGTCAGGGGCACACGGGTCAGTGCTTGGCGGGTACAGGTGCTTGCTTCGGGTGTGGGAAGCCCGGACATATGCTTAGAGATTGCCCAGCAGCAAGACAGGGCCATGATAGGGGCCGAGGCCCAACTTCACGTTTAGCAGCTCCACCTGCACGCCCATCCCAACAGGGGCCTTCTACTAGCACAGGTGGTGGTCAGCGCCAAAACAGATTCTATGTCGTAGCATCTCGCCAGGAGCAGGAAGTATCCCCAGATGTAGTCACTGGTATATTACAAGTTTTCCATCTTGATGTATATGCTTTGTTAGATCCAGGGGCTACCTTGTCTTTTGTAACACCTTACATGGCTAGTAGTTTCAGAGTCAGTCCCAAAATCTTGTCAGAACCCTTCTCAGTTTCTACTCCAGTGGGTGATTCAGTTGTAGCTAGATGGGTGTATAAAAGTTGCCCGGTCTCAGTCCTTAAGAAAGTCACCTCAGCAGATCTACTAGAGTTAGCCATGACCGATTTTGATGTTATCGTCAGCATGGATTGGCTATTTGCGTGTTATGCCTCAGTTAATTGTAGAACACGAGAAGTAGAGTTCAGATTTTCGGGTGATCCAGTCATAGAGTGGAAGGTAGTTCAGCTATGCCTGTAGGTCGTTTCATTTCTTATCTTAAGGCCAGAAAGATGATCTCCAAAGGTTGTGTATACCATCTAGTTAGGGTTAAGGATGCGATGTCCGAGACCCCGACTATCTAGCCAGTCCCAATAGTATGTGAGTATCCAGAAGTCTTCCCAGATGATCTACCGGGAGTACCGAGTGAGCGAGATATTGATTTTGGTATTGACTTTCTTCCCGGTATGCAGCTTATATCTATTCCTCCCTACATGATGGCTCCAGCCAAGCTAAAAGAGTTGAAGGAACAGTTGAAGGACTTGTTAGATAAGCGTTTCATTAGCTTGAGAAAGTCCCCATGGGGTGCACCAGTTCTCCTTGTCCGAAAGAAAGATGGTTCTCTTCGTATGTGTATTGATTATCGGCAATTGAACAAGATCACCATCAAGAACAGAAATCCTCTACCCAGGATTGATGATCTATTTGACCATCTCTAAGGTTCCAAGTTCTTTTCTAAGATAGACCTCAGGTCCGGATACCATCAGCTCAGGGTTCAGGAGAGTGACATCCCAAAGACAGCCTTCAGGATACGGTATGGTCATTATGAGTTTGTAGTTATGTCTTTGAACTAACGAATGCTCCTGCAGCTTTTATGCACCTGATGAACAGGGTGTTCAAGCCATACTTATATATGTCCGTGATTGTGTTTATTGATGACATCCTGATCTACTCTCGGAGCGAGGAGGAGCATGCCGCTCATTTAAGGGTGGTGCAACAGACCCTCAAAGATCGCCAACTATATGCTAAATTCAGCAAGTGCGAGTTTTAGTTGAACTCAGTGGAATTTTTGGGCCATGTGGTGTCAAGTGAGGGTATAAAGGTGGACTCTCAAAAAATAGAAGCGGTGAAGAATTGGCCTAGACCGGTGAATTCTTCAGATATTCGGAGCTTTTTGGGCTTAGCTGGCAACTATCGGAGGTTTGTTGAAGGTTTTTCATCTATTGCAGCGCCATTGACTAAATTGACCAAAAATAAAGTGAAGTTCCAATGGTCAGAGGCTTATGAGGGAAGCTTTCAAGAGCTGAAGACTCGACTTACCTCAGCACGGATATTAACCCTACCCGAGGGTACCGATGGATTCGTGGTGTATTGTGATGCTTCAAGGATTGGACTTGGGTGTGTATTGATGAAGCACAAAAAAGTTATAGCTTACGCTTCTAGACAACTGAAAGTGCATGAAAAGAACTACCCGACTCATGATCTCGAATTGGCAATGGTGGTATTCGCCTTGAAAATATTGGGACATTATTTGTACAGGTTCCATGTAGATGTGTTTATGGACCATAAGAGTCTACAATATGTGTTTACCTAGAAGGACCTCAATCTTCATCAAAGGAGGTGGTTGGAGCTACTTAATGATTATGACATGAGTGTCCTTTACCATCGGTGCAAGGCCAATGTAGTAGCAGACGCACTTAGTACACTCTCTATAGAGAGTGTGTCCCATGTGGATGAGGGGATGAAGGAGCTGGTGAAGGATGCACATAGACTTGCAAGGTTGGGAGTTCTTTTGGTTGACTCGATCGATGGCAGTGTTATTGTTTAGAGCGGATCAGAATCATCCCTCGTGACTGATGTAAAAGCTAGACAAGACGAGGACCCGATTTTGGTAAAGTTAAAGGAAGCCGTTCAGAATCAAAAGGTAGAGGTCTTCTCCAAAAGGGGAGATGGTGTGCTTCGATACCAGGGTCACTTATGTGTTCCGGACGTTGATGATTTGAGAAGTAAGATGTTGCATGACGCTCACGGTTCTAGGTATTCAATACATCCAGGTGCCACAAAGATGTATCGTGACCTACGAGAAGTCTATTGGTGGAATGGCATGAATAAAGACATCGCAGAATTTGTAGCTAAGTGTCCAAACTGTCAACAAGTGAAGGTTGAGCATTAGAGACCCGGAGGTGTGCTCCAAGATACTAGCATTCCTACTTGGAAGTGGGAAGAAACCAATATGGACTTCATAATAGGTTTGCCTCACACTCGTCGGCAATATGACTCCATTTGGGTTGTTGTAGACAGGTTGACCAAAGCCACTCATTTTCTACCGGTCAAAACCACGGATTCAGTGGAGGATTATGCCAGACTTTACATCTGAGAGCTAGTTCGGTTACATGGAGTGCCCTTATCCATCATATCAGACAGAGGTACTCAATTTACCTCTCAGTTATGGAGGTCGTTTCAAAAAGGATTGGGTACTCAGGTTAAGCTCAGTACATCATTTCACTCACAAACAGATGGTCAAGCAGAGCGGACAATTCAGACTCTCGAGGACATGTTGAGAGCATGTGTGATCGACTTCAAAGGTAGCTGGGATTATCATTTGCCTCTTATCGAGTTTGCATACAATAACAGCTACCATTCCAGTATCCAGATGGCCCCGTTTAAGGCTCTCTATTGGCGGAGATGTATATCACCTATTGGATGGTTCGAAGTTGGTGAAGCTGCAATGATAGGACAAGATTCAGTCCATGAGGCTATGGAAAAGGTTCAGCTCATACGGGACTGGTTGAAAACAGCTCAAAGTCGCCAAAGGTCCTATGCTGAAGTGAGAAGGAGATAACTTGAGTTCGAAGTGGATGATTGGGTGTTTTTGAAGGTGTCTCCCATGAAGGGGGTGATGAGGTTTGTAAAGAAAGGAAAACTCAACCCTCGTTATGTTGGCCCCTACCAGATTGTGAAACGAGTTGGCAAGGTGGCATATGAATTAGAGTTGCCCTCAGAATTAGCTTCCGTGCATCCTGTTTTTCATGTATCGCTCTTAAAGAAGTATTTGGTGTCACGACCCGAACGTACACCCGGATCGTAGACATGGGACAAGGAGCCCCGAGAGACCCCAAGTCAACCAATGGCATGAGGTTACATCTAATTTAATCACATGAGTGTAAGACTTATTATAAGGAAGACTAATTATAACATAGTAAAGGGGGAAGGCCGTACAAAATTCATACATAACGGATTATTACAACATGTAGTCTGAAAAGCCTATAATCATGAAAGACGGGTTGATGGGACAACTCCCCAACTAATCCAATAATTCTGAAACTGAAAGAAAGCATACAGTATGAGCATATGGCCCTCGGAACATGAGGGCTCACCAAATACGCTGATAACAATCTGTGAAGCACTACTAAGGAGGGTGAGCCTGAGAGATGGGTCATGTATCATGAAATGATACAGCATAGAAAGTACACGGTCAGTACGTGGAATGTACTGAGTATGTAGGGTAAGTAAAATGGACATTTAAAACATATATAAAACTCATAAATTATCATAAGAGTAGGACATCATGCTCAAATCATAAACATCCTAACATAATATAGGGCTCAAGGTTTTCAAGACATTCGTAATACAACATAATCATAATCATAAGAGAAGAGCTTTATTTAACATGAATTGAGCCGAAATACATAATCATAAACATGCACAAATCATGAGGAACAGTGAGAGATTCTCTTAACCGACATACCCCATATGAGCATATATGAAGTCCGACCTATAAACCTAGTCGGGAGGCCGTTCTTACCTTGTCAAGGGTAGAACCATGAAGGGCGTGATATCACCATGAGAAAAAGGGTCAGTTGGGCCGGGGACAGTTATGTAAGAGGTCCCAATATACCTACGGTGGCACGTAGTTTATGAGATCTGGGGCTTAACCTGAGCCCCGAACCTACTCTGTGTTCGATACTACTCTCAAAATATATATAGTGCTCATAGTAATACATGCATAAGTTTATGGGCTAGTTAAATCATGATAATTAGAAGCATACGTGGAGATACGTGAACTAACCATGAGATGAGGCCCGTGAGTCGGCCAAAACATGATTCATAAATCATAAGGTTCATTCATACTTGTAAATCATCAAATCATGATGGGAAAATGAATAAATCCATATTTCAAATCATAAATCATGCTAGGTTTGTAAATATCAACAATTGAAGAGTAGATCATAAATCGATTCATCATAGATCATGCATAATTAGGATTAATTCAATAGAAATCAAATCAATAACATTTTAAACAATTTAAATCATAAAAAAACTTATTAAAACCCATAGAACATAATTAGATTCAAAAATCATAAAACTCATCATCAAATCATTAGAAATTTAATTAAATCAACTTCCAAAACCCCTTGAGTTTTTATTGAAATTTTAGTAAAATCGTAGAGGAGGGGCATGGTGTGGAAGAAATCACCCATTGATAGCCTTACATACCTGGGTAAGATCGGATTCTAAAGTTCCTTGAATGCCCAACGGAGAATTGATAGGGAAGAGCTTGAAATTATGCTTGATCTCTCTAGAATCCTCTTAATTTGCATGCATGGGAATGACTTATGCAAGAGGGGCTTAACCTATCTTATCATGCCTATAAAAATATATAAAATGACGTAGTTTAGGGCCTTAGAGCATAGAAGGTCGAAAATACCCTTAATGAAATCACCTTGAAAAACTGCACTGGTAGATCCCACGGACGTACCAACAAGTCGTTGGTGGAACCCACGACTCGTGGTACGGTCCATCGTATCCACTTCCCTAAACATAGCCTCAGATTCATACCACGGCTCGACAGGACAAGTCGTGGTTCCTTCTAACGGGTCGTTAGATCGATCGTTGTCAGCTTTCCTGAAAATCTAAACTTCCCTTACCCTGAGCTTCACCACGACTCGTTGTTGCTTCAACCGAGTGGTGGTATCAATCCATTATATCCATTGGAAAATCTAGCAATCGAAACCATCACTGGTGACCACGAGTCGTCACTTCTCACCACGAGTCGTTGGATGACCCGTGGTATCCCCAACTGCCAAGGTCCTATTCCTCCCATGACTGCTAACAACAACCCGTGGTTTCCAACCATGAGTCGTTACATCACCCGTCCTGTGACTTCTTCCCAGTTTTTCAGCCAACTTCAGATTTTGATCCTGGGTCTAATCTTAGGCACTTTCGGGGTATTATAATATCTCCCCCTTGGGAACATTCGTCCTTGAATGTTGGAAACAAGAAGAAAACAAATACATGCTATCGTTACACCCCAAAACTGATCATCTAACCCGAAAATTAACGGAATGACTACCTCCGATTCATACCACATAGCTGAACTAATTTCATACTTCACATACATAAAAGAAACTTGAACACATGAATCGGACATGAAATCTAAATGGAGTCAAGGAGCAAAACTAATACCTAAAGTCGAAACCAAGCCAATAGAGAATAAATACGGGTATTTAACCATCATTTCTACTTCGGCTTCCCACGTAGCTCCTTCAATGTGCAGATTCCTCCATAATACCTTAACTGAAGCTACTTCCTTGTTCCTTAGCTTTCGGACTTGATGGTCTAGTATTTCCACCAGAACTTCTTTATAGCTGAGGCTATCTTTTACACTGACGCTGTCCACCGGGACTACTAGAGCTGGATCTTCCAAGCACTTTTTCAAAAGCAACACATGAAACACGGGATGTACAGAAGATAACCATGAGGGCGAGTCCAATTCATACGCTACCCAATTCTTCTCATGATCCGGTAGGGACCAACATAGCAAGGACTGAGTTTTCCTTTCTTCCCAAACCGCATGACTCCCTTCATGGGAGATACCTTTAGAAATACCCAATCGTCTACCTCAAACTCCAAATCTCTTCTTCTCACATCCGCATATGACTTCTGATGACTCTGAGAGGTTTTCTACCGGTCCCTTATCAACTGAACCTTTACCATGACCTCATGAACGGAATTGAGCCCTATCATAGCTGCCTCACCGACCTCAAACCATCCAATGGGAAGTCTACACCTTCGCCCATATAGAGCCTCGAACGGTTCCATCTGGATGCTAGAGTGATAGTTGTTATTATAAGTTAATTTGATCAAGGGTAAATTATCATCCTAGATACCTTTGAAATCCATCACATATGCTCTCAACATGTCCTCAAGAGACTGGATTGTTCGTTCGGCTTGGCCATCCGTTTGCGGATGAAAGGCTGTGCTAAGCTTAACTTGAGTCCCAAGTCCCTTCTGAAAAGACTGCCAGAACTGGGAGATAAATTGAGTACCTCAGTCTGAAATAATAGACAATGGCACTCCATGAAGTCAAACCAACTCCCGAATATACAATTTGGCATAATCATCCGCTGAGTCTGTGGCTTTGACTGGTAGGAAATGTGTTGCCTTGGTCAACCTTTCTACCAACACCCAAATGGATTCATATTATCGGCGAGTACGGGGTAGTCCTGTAATAAAATCCATATTAATCTCTTCCCACTTCCAGGTAGGAATGCTAATATCTTGAAGTACTCCTCCCGACCTTTGATGTTCAACCTTGACTTGTTGACAATTTGGACATTTGGCTACGAACTCTACAATATCCTTCTTCATACCATCCCACCAATAGATTTCTCGCAAGTCTCGATACATCTTCATGGATCCCGAATGGATAGAATATCTGGTACCATGTGCCTCATGCAATATCCGACCTCTCAAATTATCAACGTCTGGAACACATAGACAACCCTGATATCATCGCACACCATCTCCCCCTTGGGAGAAAACCTCCACCCTTTGACTTCTCACCGCTTTCTTCAATTTCCTCAAAATCGGATCCTCATCTTTCTTAAATTTGACATCAACCACCAAGGACGATCTGATCCATTCTGCACAACAACAACGCCATTGGTTGAGTCGACCATTCTAACTCCCAACCTTGCAAGTCGATGGACATCTTTCACCAACTCCTTCTTTCCCCTATCCATGTGGAATACACTCTCCATAGAAGAGCCTACTAAGTGCGTCCGCTACCACATTAGCCTTGCCTCGGTGGTAAAGGACACTCATGTCATAGTCCTTTAGTAGCTCTAACCACCTCATTTATTAAAGATTGAGATCTTTCTGCGTGAACACATATTACAAGCTCTTGTGATCCATGAACATGTCCACGTGGACCCCATACAAGTAATGCCGCCATATCTTCAATGCAAACACCACCGCGGCCAACTCAAGATCATGGGTCAGATAATTATTCTCATGGACTTTTAATTGTCTTGAGGCATATGCTATCACCTTCCCATGTTGCATCAACACACATCCCAGTCCAACTCATGAAGCATCACAATACACAACAAAGCCATACGTACCCACGAGTAGGGTCAACACTGGTGCTGAAGTGAGTCGAGTCTTTAATTCCTGGAAGCTTTTCTCAGTAGCCTCCGACCATTGAAACTTTACCTTTTTCTGAGTCAACCTGGTCAATGGGGCTACAATTACTGAAAATCCCTCAACAAATCTCCGGTAGTAGCCTGCTAGGCCTAAGAAACTCTAAATTTCTAAAGGATTCACCGGTCTGGACCAATTCTTCACCGCTTCAATTTTCTGAGAATCTACTTTTATGCCCTCACTCGATACGACATGGCCCAAAAATACAACCGAGTACAACCAAAACTCAAACTTACTGAACTTTGCATACAACTGACAATCCTCGAGAGTCTGCGGCACTACTCTCAAATGAGCGGCATGCTCCTCCTGGCTCCGAGAGTATATAAGGATGTCATCGATGAACACAATCATGAACATATCAAGATATTGCTTGAACACCCTGTTCATCAGGTCCATAAAAGTTGCAGAAGCATTAGTTAGTCCAAATGATATAACTACAAACTTATAATGGCAATATCAGGTTCTGAAGGCTGTCTTCGGGACATCACACTCCCAAACTCTAAGCTGACGATACCTAGACCTGAGATCTATCTTTGAGAAACATCTGGCACCCTGGAGCTGGTCACATAAATCATCAATCCTAGGTAAGTGGTACCTGTTCTTGACATTGACCTTATTCAACTACCGATAATCAATAAACATGCGAAGCGAACCATTCTTCTTTCGGACAAAGAGAACTGATGCACCCCATGGAGACTTTCTCGGTCTAATGAAACCTTTATCCAGCAAGTCCTCCAATTACTTTTTTAACTCTTTTAGCCAGGTTGGAGCCATCCTGTAAGGAGGAATAGAGATAGGCTGCGTATCGTGCAAGAGATCATTACCAAAATCAATTTCCCTCTTAGAGGTACACCTGACAAATCATCGGGAAAAACCTCCGGATACTCACACAACATCAGAACTAACTGGATAGTCGGGGTCTCAGACTCAACATCCTTAACCCTAACTAGGTGATACATACAACCCTTAGAAATCATTTTCCTGGCCTTAAGATATGAAATAAATCGACTGGCTGGTACAGCCGAATTACCCTTCCACTCCAAAACTGACTCACCCAGAAATCGGAATTCCACCGCACGGGTCCTATAATTAATTTAAGCATAACATGCAAACAACCAATCCATAACCAAATTATAAGGTTCATGCATACTTGTAAATCATCAAATCATGATGGGTAATTGAATAAATCCATATTTCAAATCATAAATTATGTTTGGGTTTGTAAATATCAACAATTGAAGAGTATATCATAAATCAATTCATCATAGATCATGCTTAATTAGGCTTAATTCAATAGAAATCAAATCGATAACATTTTAAACAATTTAAATCATAAAAAACTGATTAAAACCCATAGAATATAATTAGATTCAAAAATCTTAAAACCCATCATCAAATCATTAGAATTTTAATTAAATCAACTTCCAAAACCCCGTGAGTTTTTATTGAAATTTTAGTAAAATCGTAGAGAAGGGGAATGGGTGTGGAAGAAATCACCTATTGATAGCCTTACATACCTGGGTAAGATCAAATTCTAGAGTTCCTTGAATTCCCAATGGAGAATTGATAGGGAAGAGCTTGAAACTATGTTTGATCTCTCTGGAATCCTCTTAATTTGCATGCATGGGAATGACTTATGCAAGAGGGGCTTAACCTATCTTATCATGCCCAGAAAAATACATAAAACGATGCAGTTTAGGGCCTTAGAGCGTAGAAGGTCGAAAATACCCTTAATGAAATCACCTTGAAAAACTGCATTGGTAGATCCCATGGACGTACCAACGAGTCATTGGTGGAACCCACGAATCGTGGTATGGTCCGTCGTATCCACTGCCCTGAACTTAGCCTCTGATTCATACCACGACTTGACAGGATGAGTCGTGGTTCCTTCTAACGGGTCGTTAGATCGATTGTTGTCAGCTTTCCTAAAAATCTGAACTTCCCTTACCACGAGCCTCACCACAACTCGTGGTTGCTTCCAACGAGTCATTGTATCCATCCGTTGTATCCACTAGAAAATATGGCAATCCAAACCACGACTGGTGACCACGGGTCGTCACTTCTCACCACGAGTCGTTGGATGACCTGTGGTATTCCCAACTGCCGAGGTCCTATTCCTCCCATGACTACTAACAACGACCCGTGGTTTCCAACCACGAGTCATTACATCACCCGTCCTGTGACTTTTTCCCAGTTTTTCAGCCAACTTCATATTTTGATTCCGAGTCTAATCTTAGGCACTTTCGAGGTATTACATTAGGTATCCATCTCTAGTTGTCCCGGGAAAGTGTTGGTGTGAAAGACGGCCTTAGTTATGAGGAGGTTCCAGTGGAAATACTGGATCGTCAGGTTCGAAGGCTAAGAAAAAAGGAAGTAGCTTTAGTCAAAGTTTTGTGGAGGAATCAGCATGTTGAGGGAGTTACGTGGGAAGTCGAAGCATACATGATGGCAAGATACCCACATTTATTTTCTACCGGCTTAGTTCCAACATGAGGTATCAGTTTTTGCCCTAAAACTCTATTTAGTTTTCATGTTCAGTTCATTTTCCCAAGTTTCTTTTATGTCGAAGTATGTATGTATGGTTCGTGAATTCAGTTCAGCCATGTAGTGCAGTTCAGAGGTAGTCATTCCGCTAGTTTTCAGCTTAAATGATCGGTATTTGAATATGATGATTGCATATCTATACTTTTCTATATTATTTCGAACATTCGAGGATGAATGTTCCCAAGGGGGAGATATTATACTCCTAAAGCCCAAAGATTAGACCCGGAGTTGAAACGGAGAAAACTAAAAATCTGGCATCAAGTCACAGAACAAGTCGTTCTATGACGCGGGGGTAGGCCAAAGGTCGTGAGGAGACTCGTGGTGAGGTTCGGGGCTTGAGTTGAAATTTTTGTGTGTTGAAGTCCCCATGGACCTGAACACGAAACGTGGTCAGACCCTACGACTCGTCGAGCCAGTGGTGGGCAAGGTTTAAGGGAAAGTGAAGGAAAACTTGGCAGTGTACCCTACAGATGGTCACCATGAGTCGTGGTCAGACACCACAATTCGTGGGATGAGTCATGGTCAGCTAGTTGGAAATGTTTTGAAATTTGGGTAGTGAGGATGACGGGTGGCGACCACGAGTCGTGATCACCGGTAACGACTCGTGAGGTCCCCCGTGACGAGCCCCGGGTGAACTATTGGACAGTGCGCTCGACGATTCATGCCATGAGTCATGGTCTTGGATAACGAGTCATTCAGTCCCTCATGGAGACTGGCAGTCAGTTATTTTGTGCGAATTTAGTAAGGGCTTTTTCATAATTTCTATTATCCTAAGGCCTAAACTACGTCATTGTAATCTATGAATGATTAGTTTTAATAGGGGTAAGTTCATTTTAGGCCATTCTTACTCATGCATGCAAAGTTAGAGAGTTAGAGAGGTGATCAAGCTCATTCTCCTTCAAGTTTTCTTCAGTTCTTCATTGGGCAATCAAGGAGTGATAAAATCAGTTCTTCCCTAGGTATGTAGGGTTATGAATAAGTGAATCTGTTCACACCCATGCCCAATCTGTCTCTAAATCATGATAATTTCTATGTTGATTTTATGAGGTTTTTAATCCGATGCGTGAGATTCCTAATTCTCCACATGGGTGTGATCTAAATGAGTTTTTACTATCGAATTATGAATCATGGGCAAGTTTTACATTATTTTCAATTAAAATCATGTTTCAAGCTTTATATATTAAAATGCCCAATTATGAGAAGTTCATGGAAGTTGAGATTTATGATGAATGTTCTAGTATGATGAGATATTTATGATGAAAAGCATGTTTTCAAGTTACCCATATTTATGATCAGATTTTCAAGTGAATTGTGTATTTTCAAGCATGAAAGTATCGGGCAATGCCCACATATTAAAGTATGATTTGTGATTTCCCGAATTAAGCTTACCACATAATTTTGGAGCAAAGACTCCCAATTATTTTCAGCTTATGGTATGGTTTGAGCTAAAGCTTCTCATATATAATTTCTTATTTGAGATGTATTTGATTATTGAGCTTCATCAACAGACGATGGTAAGCTTCGTTGAAAAACGATGGAGAGCGTATGCATGTTTTTGGGAGTAGTGTCTAGCACCGAGTAGGCTAAGGGTCGATCACCCTATGCCGCAGAACTATGCACCAATGTAGGTTTATACATATCTTATATATACATTGGGACCTCCCTTGTGAGCTATACCCTTCCCCAATTGGGCCTCAAGCTTGATATCAATATCACGGTATCGTCCTTAGCCCTGACAAGGCTTTAGACAATTCTACCCACTTGAGTGTGATAGCTGGGATCATGTAAGCTCTATCGTGGTATGTCGATTAAAAGACTAGTCTCCCATTGTTCTCATGATTTCAGTTATGCATGNATGCATGTTTACCACTCATGATATATATATATATTTATATAAATGTATTAAAGAAGGTTTGACCCAATATTCAATTTTACTTATGATTATGAGATTTCAGCTTTGGGTCAATTCATTCAGTTATGATGTTATGTTATGTTCAAATCATGATTTCAGAAAATAGCATGCAAGTCCTACTCCCAAATTCTTATTTTGATCATATTTTATATTATGTATATCTTAAATTATTTTACCAAATTTAAGCGATTTTACTTACCTTGCATACTCGGTACATTCCAGCTACTGACCGCATACTCTATGCTGTATTATTTCATGATACAGGCCCCGGTACCCAGACTCAGCCTCGCCCGTAGCCAGCCTTTCAAAGTTAGCATCCGACATCTGTTGGTGAGTCCTCATCTCCCGAGGACCATGTTTTATCAGTTTTCTTTATGTATTCAGTATCAGACTTAGAGAGTTAGTTGGGGTCTTGTCCCGTCAACTCATCAGTATTAGAGGCTTTTCAGACATAGAATGTAATCAACTTCAGATTCGTGTGTATTTTTGATGTTTATGCTTATTTCAGACTTCTGCTAAGATTATCATGTTAATTCTTCCGCTTTTATTGATTGAGTTAGATGTATGTTCATGCCATGGGTCGACTTAGGGTCTCTCAGGGCTCCTTGTCCCGTGTCTCTATTCGGACCTATGTTCGGGTCGTAACACGTATTATCACTTAATTTAATAGTTATAAAGTTAAATGAATATACTTAGTCATAAAAAACCTTTATAAAATGATTTACTATCAGTCTAATGGTCATATTTTCTTACAATTTTGTAGGTTGCATTGAAATGGT
>JACEIK010000771.1:258751-290244 GCA_018107945.1 Datura stramonium
GAGGGAAGAATCGATCCCAGAATGCTTTAGTCAACTCTTTGCATGAAGTGCAAGTGGTTTAATATGCACATTCTAATCTATCCCTCGAGTTAGCAAAAAACATCAACTTACTTGTAATAAACTATCAAGGTTTTTTATCAACAAATTCGTGTGCTCAATCCCGTTGTTATCCACAATAAATAGTTAAAACTATTAATCAACTACTTACTTAACTCAATTCCTCAATTGAGGTATCTTTTTGGCTATTTATGACTTCATGTCTCTTCTACCCATAAAATTTATCACTCTTACCATCCCAACATCAGTTCACGCCATAAAATTGCTATCCTTAGCGGTAGGAAATAGAGAACTTACATTGATTGTTGTTCTAAAAATCCCTAGGTTTTGAGTTGTTGGAAAGTTCTTTGAATCCTTGATGAAAATCTAAGATTTTGGTGTTAAACAATGCTAATTCAATGTCTTAAACTTGAGTTCATGATAAAAATCTTATCTTAAGGTATATTGTAGAAAGCTAGCTGGATTTCTCCTAAAAACACTTAAAAGGCTCTGAGAAAGTGACTTTTTTCTCTCCCCAATGACTGTTTTTAAGTGAGTTTTTTTGCGCAACATCATAGTTACTATGTCGCAGTACCTACGATGCCCAACAATCAAATTCTTTTGGTTTGACCTCTATGGGCACCACGTTGCGATCCTTATGCGCCCAAGTCCATTATTCATAACATTTTATAGAAATATAAAAATAATTAACAATTTGAATTGTTGAAAAGTAGTTTATAAGGATGTTAATGTAATATGCGCATCTCATAGCTCAATTCCTTATACATTAAAGATATGATTATTTAAAGTTAGTACATGTGTGACTGAGCCATTTTTTTCTTTAACATTGTCAACTTGTTCAAAACTATCTCTGCTTTCTAGTAAACATGTATATGACCTTCCAAACATTAAGTTAGGTGTTATACATCATCACCACCTTTCACACATCCTTATTCCCAACTTAGAACTTGAGCGAGGAAGTATTATTTTACAAAAATTTCTGAGGTATTGCATGTATTCTTCCCCTCTTACATGAAAATCATCCTCAAATGTCAGATTTGGTCATTGTTAGGATGAAAGTAAATATTTTGACCTTATATATCACCTTATCCACTAGATCAATTATATTGCATAGGGTATTCAACTACATAACCCAACAACTTACTTAAGCACACAACACCAACATATTGATTACCAATTCTAATTATCATGTATCTCATCTATTTCGTATTTATTTGAGCATAAATATATGTATGTGCCTTGTTATGAATCGAACATAGGTCCGGATCGATATACGGGACAAGAAACCCTGAGAGGATCCAAGTCAATCCATGTCATGAACATAACATCTAACTCAATCAATAAAATCGGAAGATCAATCAAAATAAACATAGCGAAAGTCTAAACATAATATAACATCAGAATACATACGCGAATCTGGAGCTGATTACAATCTATGTCTGAAAAGCCTCTATTACTGATGAGTTGATGGGACAAGACCCCAACTAACTCTCTAAGTCTGAAAACTGAAAGTACAAGATAACTGAAAAAGAAGGGTCCTCGGGAGATGAGGACTCACCAACTGAGACTGGATGCTAACTCTGGAAACTGGCTAGTGACGGGGCTAAGTCTGAATATTGGAGCTTGTATCATAAAATGATACAACATAGAGTATGAGGTCAGTACGTGAAATGTACCGAGTATGCAAGGTAAGTAAAACCGTTTAAGTAAATCATTGAACATGCATAATGTAAAACATAATCAAGATAAGCATCTGAGAGTAGGGCTTGCATGCTATTTTTTTTGAAATCATGATCTGAACATAACTGCATATCATAACTGATTCGAATGACCCAAAGATGAAAACTGATAATCATAAGTAAAATTGAACATTGGGCCAAACCTGCTTAAAAATATATATCATGAATGATAAACATGTATAACTGAAAACATGAAGAACAATGGGAGATTCGTCATGTAACCGACATTACCACGATAGAGCTTATGTGGTCCCGACTATTATACTCAAGTGGGCAGAGTCGTCTAAAGCCTTTTCAGGCTAAGGATGCTACCATGATATCAACATCAAGATGAAGGCCCCTTGAGGCAAGGGAAAGCTCACAAAGAAGGTACCGAATAATCTGAACATACCTACATTGGCTCATAGTTCTGAGGCATAGGATTGAATGGCCCTTATCCTACTCGGTGCTAGACACTACTCCTAAAAAAATATTCATATCCTCTCCATTATTTTTTAATGATGTCACGGTCCGAACATAGGTCCGGATCGAGACATGGGACAAGAAACCCCGAGAGGCTTCGAGTCGACTCATGGCATGATCATAGCATAACATTAGTAAGGCAACAACTAACATAATCATAACTAAGAAGAAGCTAACTGAAAGAGTCTAACTAAAATCCATAAGAGCAAATGTAACAAAACTCTGATACAAAGCCGAATCTGTCTATACAAGTCTGAAAGCCTCTATTACATTGATGAGTTGTTGGGACAAGCCCCTAACTAACTCCTAAAAGTCTGAAAATTGAAACATAATGAAATAAAAAATATAGATCGCGTCCTCAGGAGATGAGGACTCACCACAAGCAACTGAGGTGGGAATGAAGCGTATCTAACCACATGGCTGAGTCTGAAAACCTGAATCTATATCATGAAATGATATAACACATAAAGTATGCGGTCAGTACTTGGAATGTACTGAGTATGCGGGAAACATAAGTAAACTAAACATGCAAGTATACAAGAAGGAAGTAAACTGAATACATCGACATATAACTGAGCTGGAATACAACAACCTTGTCTGAGATACATATATATTGACATTAAGCTTTCATTTGAAAACATTTAATGAAGTATAATCAAATTGATGCATAAGGGTCATGTGTTGTATATATTCTGAGAACTAAAGCTGTAACTAATATCACACTGTACTAACTATCTGCTGATAATTGAGTCTGAATATGGCTAAACTGATTTTAACTAAAATCTAAAATTATATGGAGCTGAGTTGAACTAATATCGTAGACTAAGGGAGATATTCTCTGCTATGGAGAGTCCCTGACTGACTAAGGGAAACATTCTCTACTATGGAGAGTCTCTGACTGACTACAGAAAATATTCTTGGCTATGGAGAATCCCTGACTGACTAAGGAAAACATTCTCGGCTATGGAGAGTCCCTAGCTGACTAAGGAAAACATTCTCGGCTATGGAGAATCTCTGACCAACTAAGGGAAACATTCTGTGCTAATGAGAATCCCCGACTGAGCTAAGGGAGACATTCTCTGCCAATGAGAATCCTTGACTGAACTAAGGAGAACATTCTGACTAACTGAGGGGAAACATTCTCGGCTATGGAGAGTCCCGATAAACTAGCACATGGAGGTCACTGGTCTGACGTCATTCAACTATTTACGTCATACTGAATATCATACTGAATCATTTAGAAGTCACTTCAGCTAATCAAAGACACGAGCATTCAACTGTTTACATCATACTGAATGTCATACTGAATCATTTAGAATTGATTAAGGCTACTTTATACTAAAAACAAGCCCAAGGTCTGAAGGATCATTCTCATGATTTCTCATCATAATTCATATCATCATAGTTCCAAATCATTGTTTAAATCATACATTCTACTTTCATTAAGAATTGATAGGATCAGATCATACTTTAAACATGTCCATAACATTTAAATCTCAAATTCACTTTATATAAATATATTCTAGATTCATGAAAGCTCTATAGATTCAACTCATACCCAACATATTTACATCAAAATCATAGTGAAAACATATACATACTTCACATTGATTAAAGCCCATAAGTTCTAATTGTATCTCCACATATCTATTAAATCATATATTCTAGGTTTAAGAGAATTCTTACGATCTTCATATACTTGAGACATAGATACAAGTTCATGATAAGAGTATGTGAATAATTATGAAATCCAATTCGAAGTCCTAGGCTATTTCATGGTGAAAATTCTATAATCATGCATTTTCTCATGTCAAGTACATAATTTGAGATACTGAAAGTAATCCCATAAGCATACATGATTATTAATCATAATGAGTTTTAAAATTCATAGAAGGCGTATAAGAAATCATCCATAAATCGAAACCCTAAACCATGCTTTCCTAGAGTAAGAGATTTAGGGTTTTAATAAAAAGTTTGGGGCACAAGGATGGAAGGATGTCCTTGTTGAAAAATCCACATACCTGAATAGGAGAAATCCCCACTTGAACTCAACCCTTGAAGCCTTTGAAGAACCCTAGTTGAATCCTTGAGTCTTGAGATAGGGGAGGAAGAAGAGTTTGAGAGTGTATTTTAAAGGAATAAGGGATTAGGCTAGAAGAACCCCTTAAAAACGTCCCATATAATACTCAAAATGATGTAGTTTAGGAGTTAGAAGCATAAAATTTTACAAAAATACCCTTAGAATTTCCCAGGAAAAGTCCACCCTGCCAGTCCCCAGGAGGCACTCCACGAGTTGTGGGGTTGGCAACGACTCGTGGAGCCCAGTGGTGGAGTGCACTAGACGATTTCTAAAAATTCTTCTCAGATCTTCTGATGACTGACTTCATGAGTCATATGTCTATCTTAACTGTGTAGGTGGATCGACTCATCAAGTTCCCATTGAAATAGGATCCACACAAGACTCGTGATTTCTCCTATTACCACTGAAGCCCATAATTCCTGCTCTTCCTTCCCACGATTGTCCTGACGAGTCGTTACTTGACACGACGACTCGTCAGGTCGTTCATGGTAATTGGACCTTGCTGCACCTCTTAACTGCTCCTCACGGGTCTGACCATGACCCGTTGGGTCACCTAACAAGTTGTACCACAACTCATTCTGAGGCAAAATTTCCACTTCCCTTCTACATTCTTTCTTTAAGTCTAGAGTTTGATCTTAGAAATTTTTGGAATTTTAAAATATCTCCCCCTTGGGAACATCCATCCTCGAATGTTGGCTAAACATACTGAAAGGATAGGGACGGAACTGAAATCCCAAAATCGATCAATTACAGTTGAAACCAATGTTGTATCTGACTCCAGGCTAATCTTACATATCTGAACTGAGAATCTAAATCGTACATGCATGTTGAGACATAAGAGGGATTGTAAGACATGAAACTGACATGGAACTAGATAAAACACAGAGAAGGATTCTTTTCCTCTAACTGGCACTAAGCTGATATGGACTGAGCCTTCATTCTCAAACCATCTTCTAATACTGAGCTAGAATTCATGATATATGGTCTACTGAAGGTAAGGAACTCATGAGCACAGATCATTCATGATATCTAAAACTGAGCACATACATGAGGTAACCTGACTTGCTGAGCTAGTAAAGAAACTTCTAAAGACTGAGTTCGAGCTAAACATACTAGAAGACATGAGTTAGCATACATAGCTAGTTCATAACATGGAGATAAGCCTTAAGGATTTATAGAGTAAGACTGGCATCGCTGTCTGAAGTGGTTATCTAGAAATTTTGGGAGTCTGCACATAGGGATAGGTACAACATAGCTTCAACTGAAATACAAGAGAAGTTATCTAAACCTGGAGGGATTGACATACCGCAACCGTTAAGGCTGAAACTCCCTTACTCGCATATTCAAGATTTGGCTTGTCTTAGAGACTTACAATCTCCCCCTTAATTTAAAGCCATCATTCTAAGGTTCCTGAATCTTTCTTAAGGTTGGGGCTACACCACTAAATCCTGACTTCTCTTCCACCTCTAACATTCAATGCAAACCTCATACTCACAACTATTCACATCATATTTCGAAAATCTCTTCTCAACAACATTACCAGAGCTCCTCAATCAATACTGGGGTTCTGGGGATAACATTAAGCAAAGAGTAACACGAGAGATACATAACATACCTGTGACTAGTACTGGCGACTTACCCTTATCCCAGTGTGCTGCTAAGTTATAGAAGTGGTTTCGACGTTGTTCGCCGCCTGTGCTAGATGATGTACCCTGCTGAAATAAATAGGCTATCGGAGCTACTGAAAAGGTGGTCGAGGCTATACTCTCGCCTTGCTTAGTTGTTGCGTGATCTTGGTGCTTATGACCCAACTTGCCGCACCAGAAAAAAGCATCAGAGTCGGCCATACATTATCCCAAATGGTGTTTCCCACAACTCGTACACAATGGGTATGTAATCTCCCTTACCCTGGGTTTATACGGAACACTGGCTGTCGAAGGTGCTGGGGCTGATGATTTCTTCTGGGAGCATGAGCGGTGTCTACCACTCATCCTTTGAGAGGAAAACTCTAAATCTCCTACCCTGGCCCTCTTGGCCTCTCTCTCTTTTTCCTTCACTTGTTCCGCTTCCATTTGTTGGGCGAATATCACCAAGCGTGGAAAGTCTATGTCCTTGTGAAACATGCCGGTCCTTCACTCTTTGACCAAGGAGTCTGACACTCCATTCACGAATATGCTCACACGAGCCCTTTGGTCGGCTACCATGTTCGGTGCATACTTGGACAATCGGGTAAACTCCAATGCGTACTCCTGGAAAGTCATGTCGTTTTGTCTCAAATTGATGAACTCTGCCGCCTTTGCCTCCCTCAATTCTCTAGGGAAAAATCTGTCCAGGAACGCAGTCATAAACTTATCCCAACTTACGGGGGATGCTCCAACTCCCCCATTGTCTCTCCATTAGCAAAACCATATACAAGAGACTCCTTTCAGCTGGTAGGAGGATAAGTCTGCCCTCTTAGTTCCCATCACCCCCATGATTTAGGTGATCTTCTGGATCTCTTTGAAGAACTCATACGGGTCCTCGTCCACCTTTCACCCTAAGAATTCGAGTGGATTCATTCGAAGAAAGTCTCTCACTCTTGCCGCCGCTATGTTCCTGTTCTCGGGAACACGAGCCATCGCTTGCTGATTAATCTAGGAAGTCATGGCCTGCGCCAACATATGAAAGGCTGCCCTGAACTCGACATGAGTAACATGGTCATCCATTGGGTTCGCTGGGGCTGGTGGTGCTTGCTGGTTCCTATTACCATTTCTTTTTCCATTCGCTCGTCTGGAAGGCATTATCTGCGAGCGCGTAAAGCATGAGTCAGGAGAGGAACTATTAGAGTTTCATACTCTACGCATGATAAGAATTATGAAGAAAAGGGAACATTCCTAAAATGTCTCGCAGCCTCTTCATCATAAGTTTGGCGCGCTTCAGACCGATGAAGAAGACTCTGCTTAACGTGGCTTTTATACACCCTAGGACACTCTAAACCTTTTCTCTGATACCAAGTTTTTCACAACCCCAACATAGGTCTGGATCGAGATGCGGGACAAGGAGCCTCGAGAGGCTCCAAGTCGACCCATGAAATAATCATAGCATAATATTAGTAAGACAACAACTAACAGAATCATAATTGAGAGGAAGCTAACTGAAAGAGTCTAATTAAAATCCATAAGAACAAATGTAACAAAATTATGATACAAAACTGAATCTGTCTATACAAGCCTGAAAGCCTCTACTATACTGATGAGTTATTGGGACAAGCCCCCAACTAACTCCTAAAGTTTAAAAACTGAAACACAATGAAATAAAAAACATAGATCACGTCCTTGGAAGATGAGGACTCACCACAAGTAGCTGAGGTAGGAATGAAGCGTATCTAACTACGTGGCTGAGTCTGGAAACCTGAATCTATATCATATAACGATATAGAACATATAGTATGTGGTTAGTACTTGGAATGTACTGAGCATGTGGGAAGTGTAAGTAAACTAAACATGCAAGTATACAAGAAGGAAGTAAACTGAATACATCGACATATAACTGAGTTGGAATACAACAACCCTGTTTGAGATACATATATATTGACATTAAGCTTTTATTTGAAAACATTTACCGAAGTATAATAAAACTGATGCATAAGAGCCATGTGTTGTACATATTCTGAGAATTGAAGCTGTAACTGATATCATACACTATACTGACTATCTACTGATAATTGAGTCTGAATTCGGCTAAACTGATTTTAATTGAAATTTGAAATTATATGGAGCTGAGATGAACTGATATTGTAAACTAAGGGAGACATTCTCTGCTATGGAGAGTCCCTGACTGACTAAGGGAAAATTCTTTTCTATGAAGAGTCCCTAACTGACTAAAGAAAACATTCTTGGCTATGGAGAGTCCCTGACTGACTAAGGAAAATATTCTCGGCTATGGAGACTCCCTAGCTGACTAAGGGAAACATTCTCGGCTATGGAGAATCCCTGAATTACTAAGGAAAATATTCTATGCTAATGAGAATCCCTGAATGAGCTAAGGGAGACATTCTCTGCTAATGAGAATGCCTGATTGAACTAAGGAGAATATTCTGACTAACTGAGGGGAAACATTCTCGGCTATGGAGAGTCCCGATAAACTAGCACATACTAAATATCATACTGAATCATTTAGAATTGATTAAGGCTACTTTATACTAACAACAAGCCCAAGGTCTGAAGGATCATTCTCATGCTTTATCATCATAATTCATATCATCATAGTCCCGGATCATCGTTTAAATCATACATTCTACTTTCATTAAGCATTGATAGGTCAAATCATACTTTAAACATGTCCACAACATTTAAATCTCAAATTCACCTTATATAGCATATATTCTAGATTCATGAAAGCTATATAGATTCAACTCATACCCAACATGTTTACATCGAAATCACAGTGAAAACATATACATACTTCACATTGATCAAAGCCTATAAGTTCTAATCGTATCTCCACATATCTATTAAATCATATATTATAGGTTTAAGAGAATTCATACGATATTCATATACTTGAGACATGGATACAAGTTCATGATAAGAGCATGTGAATAATTATGAAATCCCATTCAAAGTTCTAGGCTATTTCATGATAAAAATTCTATAATCATCCATTTTCTCATGTCAAGTACATTATTCGAGATATTGAATGTAATCCCATAAGCATACATGATTGTTAATCATAATGAGTTTTAAAATTCATAGAAGGCGTAGAAGAAATTATCCATAAATCGAAACCTTAAACCATGCTTTCCTAGAACAAGAGATTTGTGTTTTTAATAAAATATTTGGGACACAAGGATGGAAGGATGTCGTTGTTGAAAAATCCACATACATGAAGAGAAATCCCCACTTGAACTCAACCCTTGAAGCCTTTGAAGAACCCTAGTTGAATCATTGAGTCTTGAGAGAGGGGAGGAAGAAGAGTTTGAGAGTGTATTTTGAAGGAATAATGGATTAGGCTAGAAGAACCCCTTAAAAATGTCCCATATAATACTCAAAATGACGTAGTTTAGGAGTTAAAAGCATAGGATTTTACAAAAACACCCTTTGAAATTCGCAGGAAAAGTCCAGCCTGCCAGTCCCCATGAGGCATTCCATGAGTCGTGGGGTTGGAAACGACTCGTGGAGCCCAGTGGTGGAGTGCACTGGATGCTTTCTCAAAATTCTTCTCAGATCTACCGATAACTGACTTCACGATTCATTGTCCATCTTAACAATTTGTGATTCCTCCTATTGCCACTGAAGCCCACAATTCCTGCTCCTTCTTCCCACGGCTACCCTGACGATTCGTTACTTGACACGATGACTCGTTAGGTCATTCGTGGTCATTGGACCTTGCTACACCTCTTGAATGCTCCTCACCGGTATAACCACGACCCGTTGGTTCATCTAGCGAGTCATACCATGACTCATTCTGAGGCAAAATTTCCACTTCCCTTCTGAATTCTTTCTTTAAATCTGGAGTTTGATCTTAGAAACTTTTGGGGTATTACAAACGAAGTTGACCATCGTCAAGTGAAGAAGTTGAATAATTATATACATATAAAATCTGAAATCATACATGAGGAGCCTTGACTCAAACCATACTGCAAACTGAACATAATTGGGAGTCTAGACACCAAAACTATGTGGTAAGCTAATTGACATGAAATCATAAATCATACTTGAACATATGGGCTTGCCCAATACTTAAACATGCCTAAAAATATGATCATAGACATGGGTAACTTGAAAACATATTTTTCTCATAAATATCTCATCATACTTGAACATACATCATAGATCTCAACTTTCATAAACTTTCATGGATGGACATCATAATTTATAAAGCTTGAAAACATGATTTATAATTGAAAACATTGTAAAACTTGTCCATGAATCATAATTCAACAATAGAAACATGCTTAAATCATACCCATGGTAGAAATTTAGGGAATTCATGCATTGGGTTAAAACCCCATAGAATCAACATGTAGGTTTTTATGAATTAGAGAGGGATTGGGAATGGGTGTGAACAATTTCACCCTTTCATAGCCCTACATAACTGAGAGAAACTGATTCTACAATCTCCTTGATTGCCCAAAGAAGAATTGAGGAAGAACATGGAAGGATTAGACTTGATCACCCTCTCAAAATTTCTAAGCTTGCATGCATGAATTAGGAATGAATTAGAATGAACTTACCCCTCTTAAAACTCATTATTCAGAGCTTAAAATGACGTAGTTTACTCCTTAGAATCATAGGAATTACGAAAAATCCCTTAATAAACTCGCACGGAAAAATATACTGCCAGTTCCAATGAGGGAGACTGGACTAGTCATTGTCCATGACCACAACTCGTGGCCACCAGTTGTTCACAACACTGTCAAAATTCTCAATATTATCACCACGGGGGACACCACAACTCGTGGTGTACCCAACGAGTTGTGATGACAAATCCGTTAGGTAAACTGCCTATCTTTCCTCTTCCTCCCATCAACCTTGACCACGACTGACTTAAAGAGTCGTGGGGATGACCGAGACTCGTGGTCATGCCCGTGGTTACTCAAAACTTGAAATTTCCAACTTAAGTCAAACTCTTCACCACGAGTCACTTAATGACTTGTGGTCATCCTGACGGGTCACTGGACGACTTGTCCTGTGATCTGGTGCAAGAAATCCTATTTTCTCCATTTTAACTCTCGGGTTTGATCTTAAGGTTTCTGGGGTATTTCAATATCTCTCGCTTGGGAACATTCGTCCTCAAATGTTGGAAAACATACAAAAAAGCAGAGAAATGCAATCATCGTATTCTAATACTGATCATATAAGCTGAAAACTGATGGAATGACTGCCTCTGAACTAAACCACATGACTGAACTGAATTCACGAATCATACATACATGCTTTGACATGAAAGAAACTGGAACACATGAACTGAACATGAAACTAAATAGAGTTTTAGGAAAAAAACTGATACCTCAAGCTGGAACTGATCGGAAGGGAATATATGCGGGTATCTAGGTATCATATCTGCTTTGGCTTCCCGCATAGCTCCCTCAACATGTTGATTCCTCCATAAAACCTTGACTGAGGCTAAATCCTTGTTCCTTAGCTTTCGAACCTGACGATCTAGTATTTGTAGTGGAACCTCCTCATAACTAAGGCTGTCCTTCACACCTACACTTTCCTCTGGAACAACTAGAGCTGGATCACCCAAATACTTCTTTAAGAGAGATATGTGAAAAACTGGATGAACTGAAGCTAATTCCGAGCATGTTGATTCCTCCATAAAACCTGGATCGAGGCTAAATCCTTGTTCCTTAGCTTTCGAACCTCCGACGATCTAGTATTTGTAGTGGAACCTCCTCATAACTAAGTGGGTCAGTCCTTCACACCTTACACTTTCCTCTGCCAACTAGAGCCGGATCACCCAAATACTTTCTTAAGAGAGATATGTGAAAAACTGGATGAATCAAGCTAATTCCGAGGGTAACTCCAACTCATATGCTACCTTGCTAACCTATTTCACAATCTAGTACAAAGCCGACACATAACGAGGACTAGTTTCCTTTCTTTACGAACTCATTACTCCCTTTCATGGGAGATACCTTCAAAAACAATTCCAATCATCAACTTCAAACCAAGATCCTCCTCCTCCATCCGCATAGGACTTTTAGCAACTCGTATGTTTTCAACTCATCCCTTATAAGCCGAACTTTCTCCATAGCCTTGATGTGCCGTGTTTTACGGCACTTTCAATGCTTAAAACTATGAAATTATGCACATTCCAAGTATTTTTATATGGGCATAAGGTATTTTGTGTTTAATGTTCTGTTTTGAAGTGAATTTGAACTAATTAATGCTGAAAACAATCAAAGGTGACTCAGCACTTAACGGTTGCTGGGCGTAAGGGCACGACCTGTCACTTGGAGGCGTGGGCAAGAAGATGGATTTTTGAAGAAGTAAAATAGTGTACTTGACGAGTTGGAGGAAGGACTCATTACACTTGGTAATGAGTCATAAGGTCAATCGTGGGGATTCAAAGAGAAAAAATTTTAACAAGGGCTAGTGAAGTTGACGGAGAGACATCACGAGTCGTCATACGAAGGAACGACTCGTTGGTGCCACCTGGACCCATCCATGAAGTGCACGACTTTGAGGAAGTAGACCACGAAGGGCCTAACGACTCGTGCTTAGGCATGACGAGTCGTTAGGTGACCTGCCAAGCCTCGGGTGTGTTTCTGGTGATGACTGCTTTAAGAAAGGCACGACTCGTGAAAGCGGGCCTAAACCCACCCTTCACTCTAGCCCTGCTACCGCGAAATTAAGCCTAGCTTTATTTAAGAAATGGGATTTCTTGAAACTATAAATACTCAATTTAGGTTTATTTTTAGATAGCAATTTTAGAGAGGATCAGGAACGATTTTTGAGGCTATTCTTGAGAATTCTGAGTACACCAAAGTTCTTGACTCAAGAAATGAAAGCAACATTGGAATTCTTATTCAATTTACATGGTTTTTATTCTACAATAATTTGTAAGTTGCAATTATGACTTCTTCTATATAATACAAACATGAGTAGCTAAAACCTATAACTAGGGTTGTGGGAAACCTGTATGAATTAACACACATAGGTAAAAATACTTAGGATTCTTGAACGGGGGTTTTATGCATGTATTGTTTTTCCTTCGTTTTGATTGCTTCTTAACGGTTGAAAACGCAGGGGACTTGCCTTATTCTTATTTACCGATCAAGGAGGTAAAGAATGGGAAAAGGATTAACAACGGAGATTTGAGGCTACTTCAACCTCATTCAATAGCTTGAACTGTTCCGGGATAGATAATCCGATATTAAGGGTAAGTACACCAAAGTACACCCTTCTACCACCAAGTTGTGGTTAAAATATCTAGAGAGGGAGACCAACCATTTAGGTGCACCTAACTTACCAATATTGCATGTAAAACACCGAAATAGAACATTAGTGTATAAGCCTTGTGGTTTTGAAATCTTGGGGAACACAATCCTTGTCAAATCTGCTAATTGAATACAAAACCAAATTTGATTTCAATATTTAGCAATTTTGATTTTGTTTATTATTCTATATTTTTCCCTTCGGAAATAAGTAAATCAATAGTAATAGTTATTCGCATTAACCTAAGTTCTTACCATATTCCCTATGGGATCGACCTCAACCTTTGTTGGATTCTATATTTGACAATCGGCCACTTATATATCAACACCTGCAAGGTGTAATTTGGGCTACATCAAATTTGGCTCATGGACCGACCGGGTCCTATCACCGCAGCTTCACTAACTTCAAACCATCCAATAGGCAATCTACATCTCCGCCCATAGACAGCCTCAAATAGATCCATCTCGAATGCCGAAATGGTAACCTGTTATACACAAACTTAATGAGAGGCGAATGGTCATCCTAACTACTCCTTGGAAATCAATCACACATGCTCTCAACATGTCCTCAAGATTTTGAATATTCTCGCTTCCACCTAACCATCTCTGCTTGCAAGTGAAATGTCAGGCTAAGCTTGACTTGAGTACTCAAGTCCCTTTGAAATAATTCCCAAAACCGAGAGGTAGACCGAGTATCTCTATCTCGATATGATGGACAATGGCACTCCATGCAATCGAATTCAATCTCCCGAATGGTACAATTTAGCATAACTTGCGTCGAATCGCAGTTTTGACTCGATAGAAAGTGAGATGCTTTGGTCAACTCCGTCCACAAATCATCCAAAATGGAGTCATACTCGTTGACGAGTGCGAGGAAACCCCGTGATGAAGTCCATATTGGTCTCCTTCCACTTCCAAGTAGGAATACAGATCTTGAAGCACACCCCGTTCCTTGATGCTCCAGTTTCACCTATTGACAATTCAAGCACTTAGCCAAATTTTGCGATGTTCTTCTTCATGTCATTCCACCAATAGACTTCCCGTAGGTCATGGTACATCTTGGTGGCACCCGAATGTATGGAATATCTAGAACTATGAGCCTCGTGCAACATCCACCTCAAATCATCGACATCCGAAACACACAAGCGAATTCTAATATCGAAAACACACCATCTCCCCTTTGGAGAAGACCTCTACCTTCGACTCGAATGACTTCCTTTGAATTTACCAAAATAGGATCCTTGTCTTGTCTAGCTTTCATCGGGCTACCAAGGATGATTCTCGATTCGCTTTGAACAATAACTCCACCATTAGTCAATCAACCAAACGAACTCCCAACCAAGCTATGTACATCCTTCACCAACTCCTTTCCCCATCTGTTTGGGACACACTCACCATCGAAAGCCTACTAAGAGCGTTCGCTACCACATTAGCCTTGTCCTGGATGGTAAAGAACAATCATATCATAACTTGTGTAGATCCAACCACCTTCTTGGTGGAGATTCAAACTTTTGGGTAAACACGTACTATAGGCTCTGTGGTCCGTAAACACATCCACGTGACCCAGCATACAAATAGTGTCTCTAAATCTTCAAGGCAATACTACCGCCACCACCCGAGATCATTAGTCGGGCAATTTTCATGAACTTTCAGCTGCCTCGGAAGCATATGCTATAATATTTCCATGCCGTATCAATACAAAATCAAGGCCGATCTCGAAGCATCACGATATACCACAAACCCACGGTACCTGCAGGGCTAACACAAAGCCGATGTGAGTCAAGTCTTCAACTCCCCGGTAAGCTCTTCTCACAAGCCTCCAACTATTGAAACTTCACTCTCTTTCGGGTCAATTTAGTCAATGGGATCGCAATGTATGAAACCCTAAACAAATCTCCAATAATAATAAGCAATCAAGAAACTCTCTCGGTATCCGGCGAATTCCCACCTGTCCTGGCCAATTTCTTACTACCTCTATCTTTTAAGAGTCTACCTGTACACCCTCCTTGACACCACATGACCCAATAAAGCCATTGAATTCAACCAAAACTCGCATTTACTGAATTTAGCATACAACTAGCGATCCTTAAGAGTCGATAACACCAAATTTCAAACGAGCGACATGCTCCTCCTACTCTCCGAGAGTATATAAGGATGTTATCTATGAACACAATCACAACATACAAGTATGGCTTCTTGAACAATTCATGGTTCATCAAATCCATAAAATCTATAGGAGCATCTATTAGTCCAAAAGACATAATTACAAACTCATAGTGACCATACAGTAGTTCTCAAGGCTGTCTTCTAATGTCACTCTCGAACCCCCGAGCCGATGGTATCCAGATTCGAGGTCTATCTTCAAAAAGCACTTAGCAACCCGAAGTTGGTCAAACAAATCATCAACTTATAAGAGATACCTGCTCTTGATGGTCACTGTTCAATTGCCGATAATCAATGCACATCCAAAGGGAACCATCCTTATTTCAAACAAATAGAATTGGTGTACCCCATGGTGACGTACTTGTCCTGATGAAGCCTTTATCAAGAAGGTATTTTAACTTCTCCTTCAACTAATTAAGCTTAGATGGAGCCATTATGTAGAGTGAATGGATATAGGCCGCATATCGTGAAGAAGGTCAATACCAAAATTGATTTCTTGGGAGGGATTCCTATGAGATCATCTCAAACACTCTCCGGATACTCACATACTACTGAATCGACCGATAGTCGTGGTCTCGTACGAGAATCCTTAACCCTAACTAGATGGTACACACAACCCTTAGAAATCATCTTTCTCGGCCTTAGGGTAGGAAATCAAACGAACTATAGGCACACCGTAATCACTCCTTCCATTCTAAGGATAGCTCACCCGAAAATTGGAAACTCTTCGCATCGGGTTCTACAATTAACTCGAGGCATAACATGCATATAGCCAATCCATGCCGAGGATAACATCAAAATTCCGGCCATGGCTAGCTCCTACTTGCACCCGAAGTGACTTTTTGAAGGATGGTGACAGGGCAATTTCTTTCACCCATCTAGCTGTAACTTAATCACCAACTGGAGTAGAGACGAGAAGGGTCTAATAAGATTTGGATCGACTAAAACTACTAGCAACATAGGACGTCACAAAAGACAAGGTAGACCTCGGATCTAACAATGCATATACATTAAGGTGATAACTCATAACATACTAGTGACTATGTCTGGGGAGACCTCCCGCTTCCTAGGGGGATGCTAGGGCATAAAATTTGTTCTCGCGCCGCCCACTCACATGCACTAGTAGATGCACCCTACCAGCCGGGCGTGGCCGGGTGGGAGTCAGCTAACTGGAAGATATGCCTCGACTCCTATCATGGACCCGTTCTAGCTGCTGGGCAATCTCTAAGAATATTTCCTTGATTCCCACACCCGAAACAAACACTTGTACCTCAAACACCGACTCCGTGTGTCTTCGGCGACACTTGCCGCAAACTAGGATACCGAAATCTATGGACCTACCGCCGGCCTCTAGAACTCCGATGCTTGTCCTCTCTCGGTCATGCCTAAACTCGGGATGGCATACCTACGAATGGCGTCGGGGCCGACGATCTCTAATGGGATTGCTAACGGTGTCTCACTACCTCGGTCTCTCGCTGAGAGAACCTATAACTGCTCGTCCCGACCTCTTGGCCTCTCTCTCTCTCTCACACACATGCACCGCTTCCATCTACCGGCATAAGACTATCCGAGGAAAATCCATATCCTGTTAAAGCATTACACTCCCGCAATCCTTGTCTAGGTAGTCTCGCCACTCCATGAAAACCTACTCACTCGAGTTCGATCAACCACTAACTCTCGTACGTACTTGGACAAAGTGAGTGAACTCTAAGGCATACTCTGCACTCGTCATCTTCCCGTGTCTCGTATTCACAAATTTAGCCGTTTTAATCTCCCCTTATCTCACGAGGGAAGAACCGCTCCGTAAATGCGCATGAAACTCATTCCAACCAATAGGGCTCGCTTCCTACCGCCCTAATATTCTTTCCACTGCCTAAACAAATGTGCACAAACCCTCGTTCAACTAATATGAGGCTAAATCGGTGCACTCCTCTCCACTCACCCCCATGACCGTGATCTTTAGAATCTCGCCGAGCAGTTCCCCATGTGGATCCTCATCCACGTTTGACCCAATAAACTCTAAAAAGGGTTCATCCTTAGAAAATCTCTCACTGTGGCCGCGCCGGCATTCCCGTTCGAGGTACATGTGCTACCGCCGCCGATTGACTTGGGTGTCAAGGCCTATGCTAGCATCTCGAATGACTCGCCTCAATTCAACGTGGGAAATCGACTCTAGTGTATGGTTCTCATGGTTGGTGGGGCCTCGTTGGTGCCCGTCCTTATTGCCATCCTCGTAGCCATTTTTGTTTTCATTTCTTCTGCCGTTAACTCTACGGGGAGGCATGATTCTGCAAACGCATATAGCAAAGTTAGCGATAGAGAGACATTTCATATAACATCAGTCATGAAAGAAGGGAACTATGCTCTAAACGCCTCGTAGCCTCTTCTGGGCCATAAGTGTTGCACGCTTCACACCCATAAAAAGACTCTACTTAACGTGGCTTTAGACACCCTAGGAAACTTCAAAACTTATTGCTTCGATACCAAGTTTGCTTGCCACTCCGAATATAGGCAATGTATTGAGACACGGGACAAGGAACCCCAAGAAGCTCCAAGTCGGTAGCCATGGCATGAATATAACATCTAACTCAATAAGATAAGAGTGGAAAGATCAAACAAAATAAATATAGCGGAAGTATAAACATAACATAACATCGTAATACATACGCGACACCCCAAAGCTGATTACAATCTATATTCGAAAAGCTCTCTATTACCGATGAGTTGATGGACAAGACCAACTAACTCTAACTCTAAAACCGAAAGTACAAGAAAAGGAAGGATCCTTGGGAGATGAGGACTCACTCAACGAGATCGGATGCTAAATTCTTAAACCGGGCTACCGATGGGCCGAGTCTGGACACGAAGCCTCGTATGATAAAATGATATAGAATAGAGTATGCGACAAGACGTGGAATGTACCGGTATGCAAGATAAGTAAAACCTCTAATTTAGTAAAAATCATTGAAAATGCACAATGTAAAACATGTAATCATAGTGATAAGATCCTAAGAGTAGGGCTTGCATGCTATTTTTTTTTTGAAATCATGATTCGAAGTAACTCGTATATCATAATCGATTTTAATGACCAAAGATGAAAATATCGGAGCAATCATAAGTAAACTCTGAACATTGGGTAAAACTCGCTTTAAAAATATATATATCATGAATGATAAAACATGCATAAATTGAAAACACAAGGAATAATGGGAGACTCTTCATGTAACCGACATGGCCACGATGAGAGCTACATGGTCCCCTACTATTATGACTTCAAGTGGGCGGAGCTGCCTCTAAAGCTCTTCAGGATGTTACTACCGTGATATCGATATCAAGCTGAAGGCCCTTGGGGAAGGGGAAAGCTCATAAAGGAGGCCCTAAATAATCTGAACATACTACATTGGGCTTGTAGTTATGAGCCATAGGATTGACTGACCCTTAGCCTACTCGGTGTTAGACAATTACTAAAAAAGACATGCATATGCTTTCATCATTTTTCAACAAAGTCACTCATCATCTAGTGACGTTTTGAATAATCATATACATATAAAATCTTGAAACGTTATATGAGGAGCCTTTGGCTCAAACCATACCGTAAGCTTCAATACACTGGAGTCTAATTCCAAAACCAAGGTAAGCTAATTGACATGAAATCATAAATCATACTTGAACATATGGGCTTGCCCAATACTTAAGGATGCTTGAAAATACTTAAATCACTTGAACACTGTCATAGACATGGGTAACTTTAAAAACATGCTTTTCATAAATATCTCTATCATACTTGAACACATAAGCTCATAGATCTCAACTTTCAGTGGAACTTCTCTTTACGGATGGACATCATAATTTATAAAATCCTTGAAAATATGATTTATAATTGAAAATATTATAAAACTTGTCCATGAATAAATAATTCAACAATAGAAACACTTCGATCATACCCATGGTAGAAACTTAGGGAATTCAACAATAGAAACATGCTTAGATCATACCTAGTCATTGGTTAAAACCCCATAGAATCAACATGTGATTTTTATGAATTAGAGAGGGATTGAGCATGGGTGCGAATAATTTCACCCTTCCATAACCCCGTACATAACCGAGAGAATTCCGATTCTACAATCTTCTTGATTTCCCAAAGAAGAATCGAGGAAGAACTGGAAGACTAGACTTGATCACCCTCTCAAAAACCTAAGATTTCATGCATGAATTAGGAAATGTGACTTAGAATGAACTTAACCCCTCTAAAACTCACTATCTTCGTGAGCTTAAACATATACTTTAGGCCATAGAATCATAAGAATTATAGAAAACCCTTAATAAACTAGCACGAAAATGTACTACCAACCCCAACGAGGGACTGGACGTGTCAGCTGTCCATGGCCATGACTCCCGCCACCAATCATGCACAACAATGCCAAATTCTCAATATTCATAACTAGGGGACACCACAATCCTGTGGTGTACCCAATGAGTTGTGGTGACCAACTGCTAGGTACATTGCCTATCTTTCCTCTTCCTCCCATCTACCCTTGACCACGACTAATTTAACGAGTCGTGGCGCCGACCGCGACTGGTGGTCATGCCCGTGGGTTCTCAAAACTTGGAAATTTCCAACTTATGTCAAACTTCTTCACCACAAGTCACTTCTTAACGACTTGTGGTCATCCTCACGGGTTACTGGATCTACTTGCCTTGTGACCTCGGCAGAAAATCCATTTTCTCCGTTTCAACTCTCCAATTTAATCTTTAGGGTTCCCTAGGCATTACATACCCGAAGTCTCAAACAAGTAAGGATATTTTTGCTCGCCTATCCCACTCGATTCCTAGGTAGCCTCCCGCCCGAATGGTTACTCCACATGACTTTTTACCGGAAGCAACATTTTTTGCTTAGAAGCTTATCAACTAATTTGTCTAGTATGACTCCAATGGGCTCTCAGGGACAAGGTGTCAATAACTTCTATATCTTGTTTGTCAATGATAGGAGTTGTAAATAAGTTCTTAAATATTGGAACATGAAATGCCAAGCACATGCATTAACGACAAGTATGGTAGTAATGCACGATATGCCTTAAGTCCAACTCTCTAAAGAATCCGATGTGACCCAATATGCCTAGGGCTAAATTTCTCCTTCCTACCAAAATACATGATGTTCTTTATTAGTTTCAAATAAACAAAGTCAATGCTTCTTGAACTCGAGGTTGCAACACCTTACATTGAAATATGATTTTTTGGTGGCTCTGAGCTATTTTAACTCATTCATGAATCAACTTCATTTTCTTCAATGCATCTTTGAACTATATTTGGCCTATGAGTTGTTTATCTGTAGTTTCACACCATCATATAGGCAAACAATATAATCTTCCCCCCCTATTAAAATCTCAAATGGAGGCATAAACTTGCTTTATAATTATTGTTATACACAAACTCATCAACAACATGTAATTATCTAATTTCCTATAATCAAGTACCAAAGCTTATAAAAATCTCAAAGCTTATGCCTCCAAACAATCAAAATCCATGAGAAGAATTATTCGACTCATGACCTCAAGTTGACAAAGGGTGGTGTTCACTTTTAAGGATTTATCTCCATTATCTCTATGGTTCTCATGTTGGATGTGATTACTGACCATAAGAGTCTACATAAGTGTTCGCCTGGAAGAGCTGAATTTGAGTGCGTAGAAGATGGTTTGAGTTACTCAAGATTATGACGGAAATTTCTACCATCCATGTAAAGCTAATGTAGTTTATAATGCTCTTAGAAGGTCAGTTTATGGATAGTATAGACCATGTAGAGGAAGAGAAGAGAGAGTTAGCAAAGGATGCAAGATGCCACGCCTTGGAGTTCGCCTTATAGGCTTCGAGGAAGGAAGTGTTCTTGTCTTAATGGATCGAATCATCTTTAGTTTTGGAAGTTAAGAAAAATAAGTACATAGATCCCTTGTTGTTTTAGTTAAAGAAAGATGTCCAAAAGCAGAAGGTATTGGTTTTCACATAAGGGGGAGATGAGTTCCCGAGATATCAAGGTAGATTATGTGTTCTTTATGTAGATAGCCTCGGAGATAGAATTATGGAAGAAACACATAACTCTAGATATTCAATTCATCCGTGTTCCAAAATATGTACAATGACTTGAGAGAAGTCTATTGGTAGAATTGCATATAAAGAGGGACATAACTCACTTTGTGGCTACATGCCCGAACTGCCAACAGGGTTAAGGTTGAATACTAAAGACCATACTAGATATTTCTAGAATATAACACATCTAATGAAAGTGGAAGATGATTACTATGAATTTTATTACCAGCCTTGACTTGCAGATCCCACGATAGCATGACTGGGCGATCATGGATCGAATGACTAAGTTAGCTCATTTTTAGTGGTAACAACTACAACACTCAAGAAGGATCTTTCTAAGTTGCAACCCTTAGGGAAGGTGAGGCTTCACGAAGTGAAATTATCCATTATTTTAGATAGGGGGCGCCGCCATTTCTCAATTTTGGAAGTCATTTTGGGAAAGGTTTAGGTATGAAGGTTAACCTAATACCGCTTTTCATTCGTAGATAGATAGACAGGCAGAGCTTATTATTCAGACCTTGGAGGATATGTTAAGAGCATTTATTATTGATTTCAAAGGAAATTGGGACCATTTACCTCTTATTGAGTTTGCTTATAATAACAGTTATCATTCTATTATTCAAATAGCTCTTATGAGGCTCTCTATGGGCAGATCCAATTGGTTGGGTCAAGGTTGGTGCTGCATTTGATAGGACTGCATCTAGTGCGTAAAGCTATGGAAAAAGTTAAGACCATCCACGAAAGTATTAAGATTGCACAAAGCCACCGTAAGTCTTATACCGATGTTAGACTCTGGAGAGATTTAGAGTTTGAGGTTGATGATTGGGTTTATTCTTGAAGGTTTCAACTATGAAGGGTGTTATGAGGGCTGGGAAGAAAGGAGACGTAGTCCCTGGCCTATATAAGATTTTTATGAGAGTTTGCAAGGTAGCTTATGAGTTGAGCCGCCAACAATTAGTCTTAGTCCATCCGATTTTCACATTTCTATGCTTAAGAAATGTGTGGGAGACCTAATTTGCTGCCATCCAAGTATCAACTTCGTCATTATGCTTGTTTTGCATTTTATCTCGATCTAGGTATTTGAGCACGCCTCTATGGTAAGGCATCGGCGACCGAGTGCGAGGTTCTATATATGAAAATCCCGATTCAAGTATCAGACAACCATTGAAATCCCGGGTCCGAGTATTAGGTAGATCTTTTATAAATCCTGGTTTGAGTATCAGGTTGCCATATTGGAAATCCTCGGTCCAAGTATCGTGTATCCACCGAGCTGATTCTCATAAACTCTAGTGACAAATACCGAAAGTGTTTGCATATGAGTAAGGTTGATTTATGCTTATGTGCAAAGTCTATATGTAGGGTAAAGGTGTTACAGAGTTAAAGGTTGTCTCTCCCTACCCTATCTCTTGAGTTATGTTCAGTTTTTATTTTCCATTGTTTTGTTGATGCATTCCCGTAGTTCTAGGTAAATTGTTATATTCCCTTCTCTAGCTCCGATATCTTTGGCGTTATTCTCATTTACAGAAGCCAGCTTACATACATATTTTTTGTACTAATATCCCTTTTCCCGAGGATCCCTTCAATCATGCTATATGTATAGATCGGTGTTCATCACAACTACACTCAGAAGCGTTTTTAAGTAGAGTTGGGTAGGCCGGGGCCCTATCTCGTGCATTCAAATTAGTACTCTTTTAGAGGCTTTTGTGGACTCGTTGTATAGTCGTATAGTTTCAATTTAATATGTTGCCTTGTTGGCCTTCCACAACTTATTTCAGTTTCTATTGTGGCTTTATCGATATTTTATATTATGTTGTGTATGTTGAGGCCTAGTCAGTCCAGCCTAATTGTTGGATACCAAAGATGGAGATGTTGTTATTTAGAATACGAAAAAATCATCTTTAGTATCAAAACTTAAGCATAAGTAGCATGGATGATCTTGGAGTTGGTGTTGTTGAGAGACAATATTCTCAGAAAGCGTATGCCCCCTATTTGAGTATGGAACAAAACTACTGACGCCCAAATTCACTCCCCGCTAGGAGAAAGTGTACACAATCATTTGCAATATAATTTACCCAATTTTATGAGCTTCCGGGGTCGAATCTACAAGAAATAGGAATAGATCACTACTAAAGTTGTATTTCAACCTAAACTAGTTAGCACGTTGTATCACAACACTCAAAATAAATATTGGGGGACACTTGAGAACACTATATAATTCTTACTCAATATCAAAATGGAGTAATGTAAGTTGGAAGAAACAATGAGAGAAAATACTAAGGATGTGCTATTGATGGGGAAATCGATTTTCACATTTCTATGCTTAAGAAGTGTGTGGCACCCACTTGCCATCCAAGTATCAACTTCGCTCATTATACTTGCTTTGCATTTTATCTCCGATCTAGGCATTTGAGCACGCCTCTCTTCGGTATAAGTATCGATGACTGATAGTGCGAGGTTCTATATATGAAAATCCCGATTCAAGTATCGTGGACAACCATTGAAATCCTCGTCGGTATTAGGTAGATCTTATAATCCGGTTTGAGTATCGTGTTGCCATTGAAATCCTCGGGTCCAAGTATCGTGTATCCACCGAGTTGATTCTCATAAACTCTAGTACAAATACCGAAAGTGTTTGCATATGAGCGCTGGTGATTTATGCTTATGTGTGCAAAGTCTCGTATGTAGGGTAGCAGCACATGAAGTTAAAGGTTGTCTCTCCCTACCCTATCTCTTGGAGTTATGTCTAGCTTCTTATTTGCCATTATTTTGCTGACACATTCCGTAGTTCTAGGTAAATTGTTATATTCCCTTCTCTAGTTCGTATATATCTTTGGCGTGGCTCCGTTTACGCTTTCAGCTTTTTTACATACCAAGACATATTTTTTGTACTAATATCCCTTTTCCAAAGGGACCTTCAATCATGCCAGGTATAGATCGAGGTTCGATCGTCAACTACACTAGAAGTTGCTCTTAAGTAGAGAGTTGGGTGGTCGGGGCCCTATCTCGTGCATTCAAATTTACTTTTTAGAGGCTTTTGTGGACTCGTTGTATAGTCGTATAGTTTCAATTTAATATGTTGCCTTGTTGGCCTTCCACAACTTATTTCAGTTTCTATTGTGGCATTATCCAATATTTTATCTTATGTTGTGTATGTTGAGGCCTAGTCAGTCCAGCTAATTGTTGGATACCAAAGATGGAGATGTTGTTATTCAGAATACGACAAAATCATCTTTAGTATCAAAACTTAAGCATAAGTAGTATGATGATCTTGAGTTGGTGTTGCTGAGAGACAATATTCTGTAGTAGAAGCAGCCCCTATTTGAGTATGGAACAAACTAATGACATCCAAATCCACTCCCCGCTAGGAGAAAGTGTACACAATCATTTGCAATATAATTTACCCAATTTTATGAGTCGGGGTCGAATCCACAAGGAATAGGAATAGATCACTACTAAAGTTGTATTTCAACCTAAACTAGTTATCATCGTTGTATCACAATACCTAAAATAAATATTGGGGGACACTTGAGAACACTATATAGTTTTACTCAATATCAAAATGAAGTAATGTAAGTTGAAGCAACAATGAGAGAAAATACTAAGGATGTGCTATTAATGGGGAAATCGATATAATTGGGGTTAGTCAACAAGTATAAAGAATCAACTACTAACATGAATAGCCATTGACAAGTTTATACCCAATGTCTTTCGTCCATTTGAGCATATTCTACTTGGGTTCTTTCAAACCCCAAGCTCAATTAACAAATTACCCATATTGGCTTGGGGAAGAATTAAGCTATTTCTAGCCTTAATCCTTAAATTGAGTTATGAAAATGGGTTTTGGATATTTCTAGACCAACCTCACATTTACAAAACTCAAATCCCTACTAATGCTTTGTCACCCATATCCTACTTCCCTTTTCAAGCAAAAGCAAGATAAGTAAATACAATCTATGTTTGCAACCATAAATATTTGTATTAAAACTTAGAGAAAGCATTAGATTCATGCATAATAAGTGATTCTAAGACTAAATCAACAACACCCAATTATATGAAAACCCACATCAACCACACACCTCTAACAATCAAATTAGCTACTCATGAATGTAAATAAGAGAATTAAATCAATAAGAGATTTAATCACATTCATAATTGAATAGTAAATTTGAGCTTCAATGTATAATTCAATGGAGAATTCTTACCATAAAGTATTGAGGAAGAAGGAGAAGAAAAGGGAAGAAAAAGACTATCTCTTACTTCTCTCTATAAATTTAGTAATTAAAAAGTACATTTTCTTCTAAAATGAAAGTGTGTACAAAATAGGAAAAGTCTGATTCTTTATGCTGCACGGATTCCCATTTTATTCTTAGAAGCTTCTAAATTATTCTTGTGTCAGATCTGGACAACTTTGCCCTTTTTAGTACGGCATCACTTGCGCATGCAGGTGCCCACCCGTGGGGTGCGGGTGCTTTGCTGGTCATGACAAATTGTCTAGTTTGATTTCTGCATCTACACATGCATTTCGGAGGTGCCCGACTATGTTCCGCAGTTCTCTTCCAACTTCAAGGCAGTTCACTTGGCGTCTCACTTGCGTTTTGCCGGTGTCAGACGTACGAAATGCAGGTCTCCTATTTCCAACACTTGCTCTTTGTTCAATTTCTTTGATTTCTTTGTTTGAGCCTAATACCTGCAAAATCAAAGGAAAAAGGCATAAAACCTTCCTAGATGAGTTGAAAACAAAACAAAAGCTCATTCGTAAAAGCTTAATGAGTTGGTAAATTACCAATTCATCATAAACAGAGTTCTCAAATACTAGATTCACTTATGTGTGCCCAATGCGGGTAATTTATGGGATCAAATCATGAGTGAGCCTATTATTCCCGTTATTCGGTGCATCCAGGTGTCACAAAGATGTACCGTGACTTGAGGTAGTTATATTGGTGGAACGGAATGAAGAAGAATATTACAGGTTTTGTAGCTCAGTGTCCTAATTGTCAGCAGGTGAAGGTTGAGCACCAGAGGCTTGGAGGTCTAACCCAGAATATAGAGATTCTAGTATGGAAATGCGAGGTAATTAATATGGATTTCATTACAAGTTTGCCTCGAACGAGCAAGAAGTATGATTCTATTTGGGTGATTATAGACAGATTGAGAAATCGACTCACTTTCTATCGGTCAGGACTACCTATGCTGCAAAGGACTATGCTAGAATCTATATATGTAGATAGTTCGCCTTCATGGCATTCCCTTATCTATTATTTAAGACATAGGTTTACAATTTACAACAAACTTCTGGAAGTCTTTCTAGAAAGGTTTAGGCACTCAACTGATCCTTAGCACAACATTTCATCCTCAGACTAATGGACAAGCTGAGAACACTATTTAGACGTTTGAAGATATATTGTATGCCTGTGTTTTAATCTTCGGTGGAAGTTGGGATGATCATGTCTCTTTGATAGAGTTTGCTTATAATAGCAGCTATTAGGCAAGTACTCAGATGGCTCCTTTTGAAGCTTTGTATGGATGAAAGTGTAGATCACTAGTGGGTTGGTTTGAGCTTAGCGAGGCAAGGTTATTGGGCTAGGCTTAATACAATAGGTAGTTGGTAAGGTGAAGCTTATTAGAGATAGGCTTTAGACAACTCAGAGTTGATAAAATTCTTATGCTGATGTAGGTCGTCGAGCGCTGGAGTTTGTTGTTGGTGATTGCGTCTTCGTAAAGGTATCACCTATGATTGGCTTAATGCATTTTGGAAAAAAAGGCAACTTGAGCCTCAGATATGTCTCACCTTACAGAGTCATTTGCAGAATAGGCAAGGTAACCTATGAGTTAGAGTTATCAGCAGAGTTAGCAACAACTCATCTTGTGTTCCACGAATCGAATCGATACTACGAAAGTGTGTAGGAGATCAAACAAGTATTATTACTATTGAGGATGTCTAGATTTCTAAGGAGATTACCTATGCAGAGGTCCCAGTTGATCGACAGATCAGGAAACTTAAGACTAAAAAAATCACCTCAGTTAAGGTGTTATGGCAAAGCAATAATATTAAGGAGGTGACATGGGAAGCAGAAGAAGAAATGAGGAAAAAGTATCCTAATTAGTTGTGACTCTAATATGACATCGAGGTATGTACTTGATGAATTAAAGTTCTATGTCATGAGTTTATAGAAGTGTTAAAGTAGAGATAACCCCTATTCGAGGAAGAATGTTTCTGGGGGGTGGGGGAGGATGTAACTTTCCATATATTTTAAAACGACTCACCCATTAAGCTGAAGACATACGCGTCGAATTTTTATTCCCACTTTACGTTGTCCGATGATGAGTTGTTGGAAGAATGAAATTCCAAGTGGGTCTCATATCATGAAATGAATATATGGAGGTGATTAAATAATTAAATTAAAGTTTTAGGAAAAAGGTATCTTGATAATAAAAATTCTAATTCATGGTTTTTACTACGAGAAGTGTTCCAAATAAGTCTCGTATGTGATCTAACTTAAGATAAGCATATCTACTCATATGTAAAGAGTTATGGGGACTACTACCTATCAAATTAAAGGCTTTTAGGCTAGTTTCTATAAAATCAAATCGTTCTTCAATCGGAGTTTCGAGTAAATAGTTATGGTCATTTTACTAAGATACTATCAAGTAGTGACGGGTAGGCGTGCCACCTTAGTACCTCCACCACCCCACCTATTTAAATATTTAGTTGTCATGTTATGCATTCATTCTACCCTTATATTATATTGACATGTTTTCCTAAGACCACATTTCCTCTCTATTTCCAGAAAGAACCAAAGCAAAACAACCATAAGAATCAACACTGATAATGCTCAAACTCACACTCCTGATAAAGCATGAAGCGGACATTGTCAATAAAGAACCCGGCAAAGGTTGGGGTTGAACCCATAGAGAATATAGTAAGAATTAGCTAGACTAATGAAGATATTTAAACTTTTAGGTCTGTTATATCCAAAAAGGGTGGTTTATTTAAAACAGTTACAAAACAAGATTTAAAATTTAGTTGCTGCTTATCAAGATTTGAAATTAACTAGGGTAGGTGTTCCCTATGGGTTCATAACTACTTCGGGTTTACACTCGTGATCTATCCCAATGCTTACTTCTAGAACTGATAACTAGGGTTCATCCAAATAACTGGTTCGTCCCTATTGGATGGCTATACTCAATCACCGGGTTAGGTCTTAAGAGCGATTTCAATTCAACCGTTATCAATTTGTTCCAAATTAACTATCCTGAGATCGTAGCTCAAGTTTCACAATGACCCATAAATATCAAGGCTTTATTATAATTCTCTTTTCCTAATCTCTACATCTCTAGGTTCAAGCAAGTAAAGAATTTGGGCAAGTCCTAATGTTGCGCTTCGTTAAGAAGAATTAAAGATGAAGAGAATACAATACAAGTTTTTAGAATTGGTTTCAAATCACTTCGTGCAACCCTAGTTTGTTCATCCACCATAGTTCCCACAACCCTAGTTGTTAAGGTTTTAGCCTCTCATGATTATAAGATTGTTATTAGCATTCATAGACAAACACATAATTGAGTACTTACAACGATGATTGTTAGAAAACCTGCTTTAAATATTACAAGAATTGATGTTGAATAATCCAAGAACAAAGAAGAAATTCAAGAAAGAAATCTCCAAGACTTGAATTTAAAAACTCTCAACAACTTGTCCCTAATTATGTCTAATTACTTCTCTAGAATTCTCTGTATTGAAAATAACCTAAAAAGTTAATCAAATAATTTAGAACCTTCTCCTAAGTAAACAGGGAAACTACCAAAAACTGTCACCGTCTTCACCTATGACCCGTAACAGCATTGAACGGGTCGTACCTTGAATTGTATGTTGGCTGGCTTCTACTGAATCTGGCTAAGTGTTGAGACATGGTATGACTTGTACGAAGATCTTACGAGTTGTACAATCTTCCCATGGTTTGATCTTGCAATTGCTGGCATCTTTTGTAAACTTTCACGGATGGCATGGTATGACTCGTACCTTCATTCCACGATCCGTAACTCCTTCTCGTACCTTGAGTTCTGCCAGTCATCTATTCTTCTGCTCTTTCCCAGGTTCCTTGGTATGGGTATTAGGTAGGTTTGAAGACTTGTGAGTGCCACCCGTGCCAAGATACTTGGCCTGTGCAATTTCTTCTGAGACTTTTCACGGCTACCATGTACCATGAGCCGTAACTTGACTTTACTCCACAATTTGCTCCTGGACCTTTTTATGATTATCAGTACGGCTCGCACTGAGATCCATACTAAGCTTTTTTTATACATTTTTCTCCAACTTTTGCACAATTCAGCTTCTATTTTCCCTGAAAACAAAGTAAAAGCACCTCATATCCATATAAACACACTTAGCTCCGTGCTATTTTTCCAGTTTTAAGCATCGAAAGTGTTGTAAACTCATAGCACATCAACACACTTAACTTAAGACTTTTGCATGTCCTCAGGACAAGAAACAAACTAAAAATGAAGCTTAACTAGAAAGTAAACCTAGAATACCTACAACCAACACAACAAAATTTGAACTACGAACCATAATCAGCTTTTGACCCTTTTTCTGTTCAATCTAAGTCAGTTATGCACACATGTAACTATAATCAATGACATACAGGGATCAAGATATGTCATCCAACTATCAGTAGAGAATCGAGCTATCACCAATGCTATTCACACAAATAATTAGTAAAATGAAACACAAACCAGGTACCCTCACAGCAAAAGAAGTCCCTAACACTCACATATATATAATGTAATGAACTTGGGACTAAACAAATGAGACTCTCACTCTCCCAAAGAAGATTCAAATACTGCACATTGGATACCATAGGCTTGATCTTATTTTCTCTACTTCGACCCTTTGGACAACTAACTTAGAATCACTATATGACTTTATTCGGCTTGTAATGTAGGCTCCAGGCTGGGTATGGTAAATATGAGATTTTAGTGACTAAACCCTCCTTGGAACTACATACTTGTGGCTCCACTTTACACTTTTTCACCCTATTTTCTACTTTTTCAATTTATTCCTCCCTTTTTACCATTTTTATGCAATATATGGGTGAGGCGTTGATTGTTGTGAGTTCACAACACTTTCGACGCTTAAAACTGAGAAAATAACATGTACTTAGGTATGTTTATATGGATATAAGTCACTTTTACTTTAATTTCAGAGAAACTAAGTGTTGGAGCAAAGATGTGCAAAAGAAGCCTGAAAATGCAGAAGATCAGCCAAAGTACCAGTCTTAGTACAAGCCATACCTTGATTGTATGAGTCGTACTGAGAACCGTGATAAAGTTCAGAAGGCTGAATAGAGATGAAGGCAATATACGACTCTCATTATGAGCTGTACCAAGATGGTACGAGCTGTAACTGGAGTCGTGGAAAACTTCAAAAGAATTTGCACAAGTAAACCTCTTGGTACAGGTGGAACCCACGAGTCGTAGCACTGACATACAATCTGTACTGATGTCGCCCGTATGAGCGCGTCTGCAAGTGCATGGGTCGTGCAAGTAATATAGTGGCTCTTTTTAAGAACTGGAATGTCGAACCCACAGGGACTGGATCCATTCCTCTAACTATCCATTTCAAGTGTGATCTTAAATACAGAAAATATTGGTTATAGAAGTTTTCGAGAGAGATTTAATTAAGTCTAGTTTTGGTCAATGAGATATTCTGAATTTACTCTAGGAGCAACATAGAGTTAAAACCAGATAATCATGTGATACTACGATTTGCAATGGTTTAATCATGGAACTATCAATTGTTGTTTCACATAATTCAAATTGCATGTTCATGGTCTTTCGAGCCTCTAAACACGACAAACTAGCCTCACTACATCATTGTGAGCGAGGATGCTGATTTCTAGTTCGCGGGCAATTAATTATGTTGTGGTTTACGGGGAAACGATTAGGGACTTTCGTGCGTCTAACCATTTAACTCAACTTAGCCTCACAACTA
>JACEIK010000771.1:302842-318682 GCA_018107945.1 Datura stramonium
AGAAATATTCACTTTAAGGCTAGGAGCACATTGACACTAATTTGGAGCAATTCCACTTACCTTAGCCCGGTAGCACGATGATTTGTCGGCCGAATTTCGCTAAACTAAATCAGTAGGAATGCTCCCTGCTGCTAAATACCTCGGTATCTGAGGTTAATTTGAATTTGAACTACGTTTGACAGCGTAATCGATCGAAAATTGTCAATACCTTGCGTAATCTCTATTTTCTCTCGCGTTCTCTTTAATTTTCTGATTTTTCTTGATTTAAATCGAAGTTGGAGGCTTTATTTACTTGTGCCTAGACAGGGCCAACGTGTCACGGAGCCAATGCGGAGGCCCTCCCTCCGTGACACGTTGCCATCGTGGAGGGGCTTATATATAATTGGGACCTATAAGTCGCATTCCTTTATAAGTCGCATTCCTGGAATGCGATTTATAAGTCGCATTCTTGGAATGCGATTTATAAGTCACATTTTGCCTTGCGACGCGCCGACTTGGCGCTTGTCCNTGGCGCTTGTCCGATCTTTCCCCGGGCCTTTTTCTAGCATGTATGGGATTCTAAAACTCTTAACCAACATGCGAATAGGCCATCTGTGTGTCGGGAATTTCACGGGGTGTAACAATCAATTTATCAGTTTATTAGATATTCTTTAGACTGTTATGATGTTTTCAGATAAAGCAGCTCTGGCAAATCTTAGAACATAGTTTTTTTCAGATCCTTAGACTCCGAAAACACTTTCATATAAGTAGCTATGACGTAAGTCTTAGGATATCAGTTTCGAGCTATCAGCACATTTAGATACTTTTAGGATTTTTAGTAGGAGTAGAACTTAGCACCGAGTGGGTGGGGATTCAACACGCCCAAGTTCATAGAACTACATTGCCACCATAGGATGTTAGTCCAAATGGGCTCCAATCAGTGATCACCCAGTTCAGCTACTATACCCTGGCAAGGTGCAGTGGGCCTTCTCCGATGGGGGATACATATCGGATTCCATGTTTAGCTCACGCGGTTACATGTCGATTGTAGTTCCTCCCACAACTCTGTACAATTCAGTCCAGTTCAGTTATGATCTTTAAATTTCAGTCTATTTGTTTTACAGTATTACAGTGCAGCTTACTATTACTCAGTATTGAATGTTTCAGTTCCTTCTCGCATACTCATTACATTCAAATTACTGATGCATACTTTCTATGCTATATCATTTTATGATTTAGGCTTAGGCAACCAGCCCCAGCACTGCAGCTAGACTCTCTCGGTGATATCCCGGCAGCTTTAGTGGTGAGTCCTCATTTGCCGAGGACTAGAGTTTCATCTTCATTTTTATTATTTTGCTTTAATTTTTGACATTAGAGATAACTGGAGGCTTGTCCCAGCAACTCATCAGTTTATTTTTTTTAGAAGTCTTTCAGAAAATATTCATAGACTTAGCTAGATTTTCAAATTTATTTTCATATTTTGTCATTTATTCAGTAGCACTTATTTCTTTTATCATCTTCCACTATTTTATGATTATTCTCAGCAGGTCCATCTTAGTAGAACATGCTCTTCGAGGGTTTGCTTGGGGCCACTTTTGACTCTAGGTACCATGTCGTATCCAGGGTCTGAACTCGGGTCGTGACACTCTCCTTGCGATACAAGAGTGAAACAAGGCCATAACAGTTGTGTTGACCCTAATGGCCCAAGGGTGGCATTAGGGTTTCCAATCTTTGAAGTTTGATTACACTATTTCGCCACCTCTTGCGCCGCAAGATTGGCACACAACTACTATTTTTCTTGTTCGATTGGGAATTGGTTTTTAAAGCCCTAGGAATTCCTAACTCAATAAATAACTCTTTTTGATGGGAAAACATTATCTTGGATGTATTTTTGAGAAGAATTAAGGCATAAAGAAGTTCTTTACTGGGTTTAATTCTATTCTTCTTTAATTCATCATTTATTTGTATATTTCATGAATTATTGTTTTCACACTCGAATCATAAGTAGTTAAACTTTCTAGTTCTAGAATTATTGTAGTTATATGAATGTCGACGTAGGAGTTTGAATTGACATTTTTATGATTTATCTTATGAGTTTATGTCACGACCCGAGCTAGGACTCCAGACTGAGACACGAGACCTAGAACCATGAGTGAATTCAAGCTAACTCATGGCACATACATAGCATGAATAAGAGCATTACTAAGCGAAAATAAAGTATAAATGCAACATAAGCAGAAGTCTGCATAAAATAACTATATGAATGTAAACATGAGCTAACATCGCTGAAAAATCTATCCATGTCTATCTGAAAAGCCTTTAAGTATTTGAAGAGTTGATGGGACAACATCCCCAACTAGCTCGCTAAGCCTGAAACTAAAAGATATAAACAAAAGAGACATAATCAAAACTAACGTCCTTGGATCATAAGGACCCACTAAAATTGTGATAGAGTTGGACTGAGCAGGAGCTAGCTAATGACGAGACTGAGACGGATCACCCAAAACCATATCATGAGACAATATAGCATAGAGTATGCGGTAAATACTTGGAATGTACTGAGCATGTAGAGAAAGTAAAACATGCTAGTAAAATAAAATCTGAAATCATGAATATAAAATAAGATAGAACATGAGATTAAGGACAACATGTTAAACATCATAATCCTGAAGTAATCATAATCATGAGATATTCATCATAATCTAAACATAATGACCCAAGGTTTAAAAATAGAATCATATACTGTATCATACTTAAAAATCATAAATGAAAACTCATAAACTAATCAATGGATCAAATATGCTATAAAACATAATATCATAAGACATGAACATGAGTAACTAAAAACATGAGGAACAATGGGAGGCTTCGTTATAACCAATACCATCACGATAGAGCTTACGTGATACCTCAACTATTTCGCTCAAGTGGACAAAGTCGTTCTAAGCCTTGCCAGGGGAAAGAACGATGAAGAGGTGATAAAACATACTTGACTTTACATGGGCTTTCCCAAATCATGAAATCATACATACTTGAATTAAGCTTCATAATTCGAAATCATGGAATCATGAGTTTAAAAATTCGTAAAAATTCACTCATACTTTGATAGTTCATCATACTAGAATTCATGGGCTCATAAGCTTGAAATTCATAAATCATACATAATTGGAAAAAATCTTCATAAGCTTGAAATCATCAACTCGTGAGGAATTTGAGAGTAAAATCTACCGTAATAACTATATTTCATCAATTGAAACATAAAAAAATTGAACCCATAGAGATATCATGAATAATTGTATGGAATTGGGTTAAACCCTAGAATTTTCATAAAACTTGATTAGAGACTTGAATTCATGAGTTAGAGAAGAAATTAGGCATGAGGGTGGAAGAAATCCCTTATTCACGTCCCTACATACCTGAGCTTGATGGAATTCTTGTTAGGGTTTGATGCCCAAGAGGATTTGGGAAGAAAGAGGACCTTGATGCTTCAGGCTTGAGAGGGTTTCTATCTTCAACTAGGAGTGTTAGGAGTAGAATGAGGGTTTAAGATAGTTAAAACCCTTAAAAACACCTTTTATGAGGCTTAAAATGACTTAGTTTAGGAGTTAAGAACTTAGAAATAATGAAAAAACCCTTAAAACCCAACTGGAAATTACTCACTGCCAGACCGAACGACCCACATGAAGATCCATCGGATGGGTCATCGTCTGACCCAATATCACTGGCTATTTTTCCTCAAATTTTCTAATCTTTTCTTGACTCCTCACTTGACAATTCCCCGTGTCATTTAATGGGTCACTTAACCAGTCATCAAGACTCTCTGAAACTCATCTTTCCACCATTTTCATGCACCCAATGGGTCACTTAACGTCCCATCAAGTGACATAATGGGTCACTTGATGACTCGTTCAGTGACCTAGTGCAGTTTTTCCTATTTTCTCCATTTCAGCCCTCAAGTCTTATCTTATGGACTTTTGAGTGTTACATTATCTCCCCTTGGGGAACATTTGCTCTTGAATGTAGATTAAGCATACTGAAAGGCTAGGGAAGGAACTGCAATCCCAAAATTGAACAACCATAGTTGAAAACTGATGGAGTGACTGACTCCAGACTAATTTACATGATTGAACTGAATACATAAAACATATATGCATGCTATGACATGAAAGGAACTGAAAGACATGGACTTGATTTAACACTGAAAAGAGTACTAAGGAGTAAATTGGCACCTTATGCTAGAATTGAGTCGGAAGGAAAACGATGCGGGTATCTAGCCATTATATCTTCTTTGGATTCCCATGTAGCTCCCTCAACAAACTAATTCCTCCACAAAACTTTTACTGAAGCTACTTCCTTGTTCCTCAACTTTCAAACTTGACGATCAAGGATCTCCACCGGAACCACCTCATAGGTAAGGCTATCTCTCACCCCAATGCTTTCTATTGGAATAACTAAAGCTATATCGCCAATGAACCTTTTCAATAGGGATACACGGAAAACTAGATGCACCAAAGCTAGCTCTGGTGGTAGCTCCAACTCAAATGCCACCTTATAAGCATGCCTCAGAATCCTATAAGGACCAATGTATTGGGGACTAAAATTCCCTTTCTTACCGAACCTCATAACTCCTTTCATGGAAGACACCTTCAGAAAACACCTAATCATCAACCTCAAACTTAAGCTCTCTTCTCCTAACATCTATATAAGATTTCTGACGACTCTAGTTGTCTTCAATCTTTCTCTAATAAGATGAACTTTCTCCATAGCCTCATGAACTGAATCTGGCCCTATCAATGTAGCCTCACCTACCTCTAATCATCCAATAGGTGATCTACATCTCCACCCGTAAAGAGCCTCAAATAGAGCCATCTGAATGCTGGAGTGATAACTATTATTATAGGAAAACTCAATGAGAGGCAAGTGATCATCCCAACTACCCTTGAAATCAATCACGCACGCTCTCAATATGTCCTCAAGAGTTTGAATGGTCCACTCAGCCTGACCATCTATCTACGGGTGAAAAGTTATGCTAAGTTTCACCTGAGTACCAAGTTCCTTCTGAAACGATTTCCAAAATTGAGAAGTGAACTGTGTACCCCTATCTGAGATGATAGACAAAGGAAATCCAGGCAACAAGACTAGCTCCTGAATGTATAATCTAGCATAATACTCGGCTAAATCTGTAGTTTTGACCAGTAAGAAATGTGTTGACTTGGTCAACCTATCCACTATCACCCATATAGAGTCACACTTTTGGCATGTATGATGCAACCCTATAATGAAGTCCATATTGATCTCTTCCTACTACAAAGTAGGAATGCTGATATCCTGAAGCATACCTCCAGGTCTCTGATGCTCGACCATGACCTGTTGACAATTTGGACACTTAGCCACAAATTTCACTATGTCCTTCTTCATGCCATTCCATCAGTAGACTTAGGTCACGGTATATCTTTGTGGCACTTGTATGGATAGAGTACGAAGAACTATGAGCCTCACTCAACATTTGCTCTCTCAAGTCATCCACAATCGAAATACACAGCTAGCCTTGATATCGGAGTACACCATCTCCCCCTTGGGAGAAAACCTCTACTTTTTGATTCCGGACAATTTCCTTCAATTTCACTAGGATAGGATCCTCATCTTACCTTTCCTTAACTTTTGTCACCAATGAATATTCCGACCTATTCTGAATAATAACACCACCATCCATCAAATCTATGAAGCGAACTCCTAAACGAGCAAGTCTATTGACATCCTTCACCTACTCTTTTCTCCCATTCTCAACATGGGACACCCTCTCCATGGACAGCCTACTAAGAGCATTCGCCACTATGTTGTCCTTGCCCAGATGATAAAGACACTCATATCATAGTCCTTGAGAAGCTCTAGCCATCTCCTTGCCCCAGATTCAGGTCCTTCTGAGTAAACACATATTGAAGGCTCTTGTGATTCGTGAACAAATCCACATCCCCATTCACCCCATATAGATAATGCCTCCAAATCTTTAAGGAAAACACCACCGCTGCCAACTCCAAGTCATACATCGGGTAATTCTTTTCATGAGTCTTAAGTTGTCTAGTGGGATATGCAATGACCTTACCATGCTACATCAACACATAACTAAGACCCACTCTAGAAGCATCACCTCTCTAGTGGGATACGCAATGACCTTACCATGTTGCATCAACACACAACCAATATCCACTCTAGAAGCATCACAATACACAATGAAGCCATCTGTGTCCTCCGGTAGGGTCAATATTAGGGCCAAAGTAAGTCGAGTCATTAACTCCTGAAAACTCTTCTCACAAGCATCAGACCGCTAAAATTTGACTTTCTTCTAGGTCAACTTAGTCAACGGTGCCGCAATGGATAAAAATCCCTCTACGAACCTCCTATAGTATCCAGCTAAACCCAAGAAGCTTCTAATATCAGTGGGACTGAACAGTCTAGGCCAATTCTTCACCACCTCCAGCTTTGTAGAGTCTACCTGCACACCCTCACTGGAAACCACATGACCCAAGAATGCTACTGAGTTCAGCTAAAACTCACACTTGTTGAATTTAGCAAACAATTGACGATCCTTGAGAGTCAACAACATAATCCTCAAATGAGAGGCATGCTCCTTCTCGCTCCGAGAGTATATGAGGATAACATCTATGAAGACAGTCATGAACATATCCAAATACTATTGGAACACCCTATTCACCAAATTCATAAAGGTTGCAGGAGCATTCGTTAGCCCAAAAGAAATAATTACAAATTCATAATGACCATACTGAATCCTAAAGGCCGTCTTTAGAATGTCACTCTCCCTAACTCTGAGTTGGTGATAGATGGATCTAAGGTGTATCTTTAAAAAGAACTTAGCACCCTGAAGCTGGTCAAATAGGTCATTAATCCTGGGAAGGGGATACTTATTCTTGATTGTGACCATGTTCAACTATTGATAATCAATACACGTTCTAAGAGAACTATCCTTCTTTCGAACAAAGAGAACTGGAGCACCCCATGGGGACTTACTAGACCTCATGAAACCCTTATCTAGGAGAACTTTCCACTATTCTTTCAACTCCTTTAACTCGGTTGGATCCATTCTATAAGGAGGAATGGATATGGGATACGTATCAGGGAGAAGGTTAACGAAAAATTCAATTTCCCGTTCAGGAGAGACTCCTAGTAGATCATTGGAAACACTTTCGGATACTCACATACAACAAAAACTAACTAAAGAGTCGGGGTCTCGAGAGTAGAATCCATAACCCAAACTAGATTGTATACACAATCCTTGGAGATCATCTTTCTTTATTTAAGGTAGGAAATAAAGTGACCTACAAGCATACCTGAACTACCCTTCCACTCTAGGACTGGTTCACATAGAAATCGAAACTCTACCATATGGTTCTGCAATTGACTAAAGCATAACAAGCATGTAACCAATCCATACCAAAGATAACATTAAAATCGGTCATTTCTAACTACACTAAGTTGGCTGAGGTGACTTTCTAAAGAATCGTGATAGGGAAATTTTTGCAAATCCATCGAGCTAAAACTGACTCACTGATAAGAGTAGAGACTGAGAAGGGTTCTAACAGGATTTTGGGACTGATACCAAAACTAACAGAAACATAAAGAGTCACGAAGGATAATATAGCCCTTGGTTCTAATAATGCGTAAACATCATGGAATACTCATAACATACCAGTGACCACATCAAGTGAGTACTCATGCTCTTGACGAGATAAAAGTGCATAGGACCTATTTTGGCTATATCTGCTTGGTGCACTAGAAGAGGGCCTTGTTGAGATGGGCGAGCTATTGGAGATGCTGAAGTGGTGGTTGGGCCACGGCCTCTACGGTCACCCTGTCTAGTTAAAGGAAAATCTCTAAGCATATGTTCAGTCTTCCCATACCCGAAACAACTATCGGGGCCAACCAAACACTCTTTGGGGTGCTTCCTACCACACTTCCTGCAAGTTGGGGAAGTGTGCTCCCTTGTCATGCTGCCCTGAACCATAGAGCCTGACGCCCTACCTTTCTAATCTCCTCAACGTCTGGATGGAATGCAGTCTGATGATGGAGCTGGGGTTGATAACCTCTGGTGGAACTAAGGACGATGTCGACCACCGGGTCTCTGCTGGAAATGCCCATAGCTCCCTATTCTGGCCCTCTTGGACTCTCTCTCCTCATCCTTCATCTACTCTGCCTCTATCTGCTGAACATATATTATCAGTCGGGAGATATCTATGTCACTAATCAGCATGGAAGTCCGGCACTCCTTGATCAATAAATCTGCCACCCCATTCATGTACTTGCTCGTACTAGCCTTCAGATCAGTAACCATCTCCGAAGCATACTTGGACAGCTGGGTAAACTTTAGTGCATACTCCTGAACAGTCATATCATTCTGCTTCATATTAACGAACTCGGTTGCCTTTTCTTCCCTCAACTCTCGGGGGAAGAACCTATCCATGAAATCCATAAAAAACTCATCCCAGCCAATAGAGACTGCACCAACTTCCCTACTCTTCTTCCACTATCGAAACCATTATGAGCAACCTTATTTAGCTGATAGGAGGCCAAGTTTGCACTTTTCTCTCCTGAAACACCCATAACCTTGATAATCTTCTAGATCTCCGAAATAAACTCCTATGGGTCCTCATCCACTTTCGACCTATGAAACTCAGGTGGGTTCATCTTGATGAAGTCTCGTACCCTAGCTGCCGCCGCCGCCGCATTCCCATTTTGGTTCACATGAGTCACGGCCTGCTGGTTGACCTGCATGGTCATGACCTATGCTAGCATCTGAAATGCATCCATAAACTTCGCATGAGTAACCTTCTCTGGCAAGGGATCAGCTGGAGCTGGTGGGGCTAGCTAATGCCCATCTCCATTGCCATTGCCATGGACATTCCCATTGCTATTTATTCTTCTGTTGACTCGGCGGGGAGGCATGTTTCTGCAAATGCGTATAGCATGAGTTAGAATAGTAGAGAGAGGTACTTCATAGCACGACATTTATTATGAAAGAAGGAAAATTTTCCTAAAGACATGTCATATCCCCTTCCCCGTAAGTGTGGCGCACTTTACACCCATAGAAAAGACTCTACTTAATGCAGCTTTCAGACACCCTAGGACACTCCTAAACCTTTACTTTGATACCAAGCTTATCACAGCCCTAACTAGGACCCTGGATCGAGATACGAGACTTAGAACCATGAATGGCTCCAATCTAACCCATGGCACATACATAGCATCAATAAGAGCATTAATAAGCAAAAATAAAGTATAAACGTAATATAAGAAGAAGTCTGCATAATATAGCTACATAAACGTAAACACGAGCCAACATCGTTGAACTATCTATACATAGCTATCTGAAAAGTCTCTAAATATCTGATGATCTAATGGGACAACACCCCCAACTAGCTCGCTAAGTTTGAAACTAAAAAAACATAAACAAAAGAGACATAATCAAAACTGACGTCCTCGGATCATGAGGACTCACCAAAACTGGATAAGAGTTGGATTGAGCTAGAGCGAGCTAATAATGGGACTGAGATAGATCACCCAAAACTATATCATGAGATGATATAGTATAAAGTATGCGGTCGGTACTTGGAATATGCTGAGTATATAGAGAAAGTAAAATATGCTAGTAAAACAATAATTTGAAATCATGAATATAAAACAAGGTAGAACACGAGAGTAAGGAAAACATGTTAAATGTCATATTCTTGAAGTAATCATAATCATGAGATATTCATCATAATTTGAACAACGATCCAAGGTTTAGAAATAGAATCATATAGTGTACTATACTTGAAATCATACTGATCAATGGGTCAAATATGATTTAAAACATAATATCATAAGACATGAATATAAGTAACTCAAGATATGAGGAACAATGGGAGGCTTTGTCATATCCGACACCATCATGATAGAGCTTATGTGATACCCCAACTATCTCGATCAAGTGCGCAGAGCTGTCCTAAGCCTTGCCAGGGCAAAGAACGATGAATGTGTGATATAACTAGTGTTCCCTTGGGCGGGTAAAGCACTCTCTTAAGAGGTCCCAAATAATACTATATATACCTATGGTGGCGCGTAATTATGAGACCTGGGTCCTCAAAATCCTGATCCCTCGGTGCTAGACACTCTCCCAAAATATTTATATTGCTCATAGTCATATTCTCAAAACATAGCTTAAATCTGTTTCTTAGGAGTCTTGACTCTAAACATCTCTGTAAAACTGATCTTGTAAGCCTTGCTATAATCATGATAAAACATGCTTGACTTTACATGGGCTTGCCCAAATCATGAAATCATAAATACTTTAAATAAGCCTCATAATTCAAAATCATGGAATCATAAATTTAAGAATTCGTAAACATTCATGCATACTTGGATAGTTCATCATACTAGAAGTCATGACTCATAAGCTTGAAATTCACAAATCACACATAATATGGAAAAATTATCATAAGCTTGAAATCATCAATTCATGAGGAATTTGAGAGTGAAATCTACCTTAATAACAATATTTCATAAATTGGAACATGAAAGAATTGAACCCATAGAGATATTATGATTAATTACATGGGGAATTGGGTTAAACCCTAGATTAGAGACTTGATTAGAGACTTGAATTCATGAGTTAGAGAAGAAATTGGGAATGAGGGTGGAAGAATCCCCCATTCACGACCCTACAAACCTGAGCTTGATGGAATCCTTACTAGGGTTTGATGCACAAGAGGATTTGGGGATGAAAGAGGACCTTGATGTTTGAGGCTGACCGCGCTGGTCGTACCGAAAAAATATCCAATACAATCCATGACTATCATTTGTTTTGATCTTCAACTAGGAGTGTTATGAGTAGAATGAGGGTTTAAGCTTTTTGGTGTGTTATCTCCAAATTGGGGGGTGTATAGAAAAACAATAGTAAAACAAGCATGAAAATCAGTTGTTGTTAATTAAGATTTTCAATTAACTAGGGTAAGTGTTCCTCATGGGTTCATAACTACTTCGAGTTTACATTCGTGATTAATCCCAATGCTTACCTATAGAACTGATAACTAGGGTTCATCCAAACGACTGGTTCGTCTCTATTGGATGACTATACTTAATCACCGGGTTAGGTCTCATGATGATTTCAATTGAACCGTGATAAATTTATTTCAAATTAACTATCCTACGATCGCAACTCAAGTTATACAATAATCATAAAAATTACGGCTTTGTTGTAATTCTCTTAATCTCTACTTTGTGTAACCCTAGTTTGTAATCCACAATGGTTCCCACAACCCCAGTTGTGGAAGTTTTAGAATCTCGCGATTGTAAAATTATAATTAGTATTCATAGAAAAACACATAATTAAATAGATACAGCGATGATTGAAAGAAAACTTGCTTTGAATATTGCAAGAAAAGATGATGAACAAATTCAAGAACAATTGAGAAATCCAAGTTATGATTCTCAAGAATTTCCCTCCAATGTTGTCAAAAACTAATTACAAACTTGATAACAATTAACTTTAACTGATTCTAACCATCTCTCACCTATTATGAACTAAAAATTTACTTATATAGACAATAAAATCCTTTTCCTAAGTTAACAGGAAAATAACCAAATCTGTCGCCGACACATCCTACGAACCGTAACAGGATTATACAGGTTGTGCCTTGTCTTGTATGTTCCTTGGCTTTTGCAAAATTTTCTAAGTGTTGGAATCTAGTACGACTCATAACACAATCCCATGAGTCGTACAATCCAGTCGTGGTTTGACTCTGAGAACTTTGGCATCTTCTGATGATTTCTACGAGTGTCTTGGTACGCCTTGTACTTTTCCAACGGCTCGTAACAGCTTTTCGTATCATGAGAACTGCCAAGTTCCAAAAATCACTAAAGCTTTCCAGGGCTCCTGGTACGGATCGTAAGTAGATGCTACGATCGGTAGGTGCTACCCGTATCAGGAAACTTCAATTGTGCGAATTTCTCTGCAGTATTCTATGACTCAATTTACGGCTCGTACTAAGAGTCGTACTTCGCCCTTGTCTTGTACCAATCTTCTGAGCTTTTTCACGAGTCTAAGTATGGCTCGTAAAATCTTGGTATGACTCATACTGAGATCAGTACTTGGCTGCTTTTCTGCATTTTTCTGCAACTTTTGCATATTTTCACTCCAACACATATTTTCCCTAAAAACAAAGTAAAAACACCTCATATCCGTATAAACATACCCAAGTCCATGTTATTTTCCCAGTTTTAAGCGTCGAAAGTGTTGTAAACTCACAGCACATCAACACCCTCAACTTAAGAATTTTGCACGTCCTCAGGCAAAGAAAATAAAAACTAAAATGATGCTTAACTTGAAAATAAACCTAGGATACTACAGTAAGCGCCAATCAAAATTTGCACTATAAACACAAACAGCTTTTGACCCTTCTTCATGTAAACCAAATCAGCTATGCACATCAAGTGACCACAAACCATGATAAACATGGATCAAAATATGTCATTTAGTTATTAGCAGAGAATCAAGTTATTACCAATTCTTCTCACACAGACAACTGGCAGAATAAAACATAAACCATGTACCCTCGCAGCAAATGAAGTCCCAAACTCACAGATATATGAATATATGAAACTTGGGACTAAACAAGTAATACTCTCACTCTCACAAGGAAATTCTAAATACTATACATTGGTACCATAGGCTTCTTCCTAGTTTGATCGGCCATGAGTAGCCGCAGAGTAGTCGGTGTGAGGGCTCCCAAGCCCAGCTAATGGCATTAGATTGATGCTTACTCCGAAGTCGCTAAGTGCCTTCGCGAACTCAACTTCACTAATAGTACATGGGATGGTGAAGGCACCTAGATCCTCCTTTTTCTAGGCAAGGACCCGTGAGGCTATGACGCTACAGTGATGCAAGTTATCTACGGGCTCATAGCTCACAAACCTTTTTTTGGTAACAAGGTCCTTCATAAACTTGGCGTATCTTGGCATCTGCTCTAGTGCCTCGACCAATGGTATGTTTATAGATAATTTTTTAAGCATAGATAGAAATTTTTGAAACTTACCATCTTCGGCCTTCTTCTTCATTCTTTGATGGAACGGTGGCGGTAGTCGTGGGATAACCGTATAGATCTATGTGGCCCCTTATTTCTTACCTTGTTCAGCTTCAGGCTCCTTTTCAACAACTGGAGCCTCAGTCAACTCAGCCTCTTCCTTAAACTCTTGCTCAGCAACCTCATCATCATCATCAATTACGCTCTCCTTCTTCCTTTGCATTTCAACTACAACCAGTAGAGGGGGATCAACTGTGGTTTTTCCGCTCCTAGTCATCATAGACATACAGTGACTATCATTTTTCGAATTTTAGACCGTGTTTCTAGGTAGTGTTCCTTTTTGCCTAAGGTTCAGGGATGCCAACAGTTGATCTAACTGCTGCTCTATTTGCTTGATGGTTGTGGCATGTGACTCAACTCTCTGGCCCATGCCAGATATATATCCACGAATGTATTTCAACTTCTCCTCTGTGGATCTCACCTTCTTGAGCATCTCATCCATCATGCTCTTTAATTTTGACAGTCCAGCCTCCCCCTCACGTGCAATCCTGCTGGTTTGTTGCGGTAATCATCATTCCTTCTTTATTTTCCCTCTCACTCACGACCTCGGCTTCTATCTTTGTACCCATCTCGATTATAGTTGTCTCAGTTTTGGTTTCGACCTTCATTTTCAGAACCTTGGCGCTAAGCGTCCTGTCCATACCCTTGGGCGTTGGCCCGAAAGCCTGCCACCTGGTTATCTAAGAAGTTTTTATCCTCCTCAGAATATGAATGCTTCGGCCCTGGTTCCTGCACCTGTATCCCCACTGCATTAACTTTCCTAGCCCCAGCGCCCATGATATGCTTCGTGAGCAGGTCTATTGATATACTCATATGGGTTAATTCCTTATCACGTTTCTCCTCTTTCTTTCATTGGTCTACAGTCATACCGATAGCATATGTACCAGCAATTGCTTCCGCTTCCCTGGTGTGCCAGGCCCTATTGGTTTTAGTCACTCTGTCAAGAATAGTGGCAACTTGTTCCTACGTGTGACTCATCAGTGCTCCTCCTACCATAGTATCTATCACAGCTTTTGTACTATTGTTCAATGATCTGTAAAAGATCTCCAACAAACTGTTATTAGAAATTTAATGGTTTGGGCAATTGGTCAAATTCTTCTTAAATCTCAATCAGGTTTCGTGAAGTGTCTCCGTTTTTAGTTGTCGGAAATTATAGATCTCATCCTTAAGTTGTAGTATCCTGGAGGGTGGAAGAATCTCTCCAGAAAAGCTTGTTTGAGCTCCCTCCTTTTGGTAATGGAGTCGTTGAGAAACTCCAATAACCATAAAATGGCCTCCCCTGACAGAGAGAATGGGAAGAGTCTTAGTCTTGGCTCCCCAAATCCAGTGGTGATTTGGCTCGGAGAACTTTAGCATCTTTGGAAGATTTCTACGAGTGTCTTGGTATGCCTCGTACCTTGCTCCTATGGCTCGTAACAGCTTGTTGTATCATGAGAACTGCCAAATTCAAAAAATCACTTAAGCTTTACATGGCTCCTGGTACGGGTTGTAAGTAGATGCTACAATTCGTAGGTGCTACCCATATCAAAAAACTTCAATTGTGTAAATTTCTCTGAAGTATTCTACGACTCAAATTACGGCTCGTACCAGGATTGTACGGCTCATACTAAGAGTCGTACTTTTCCTTTGCCTTGTACCAATCTTCCGAGCTTTTCCACGATTCTTAGTACGGTTCATACAATCTTGGTATGGCTCATACTGAGATCAGTACTTGGCTGCTTTTCTGCACTTTTCTGCAACTTTTGCACATTTTCACTTCAACACCTATTTTTCCTGAAAACAAAGTAAAAAACACCTCATATCCGCTAAACATGCCTAAGTCCATGTTATTTTCGTAAGCGTCGAAAGTGCTATAAACTCACAGCACGTCACCAGCCCATCCCACTCTTTGAAAATGTATATTTTTAAATTATAATTTAAAAATGCTAAACATAAATATTTATAAGATAATATTATATGGTGTTACTATTTATTAATTAAGTCTCAAATCTACCAACAAAATAATCCAAATGATAATTATTAAGTTTAGCTTCAAGTAAAAATTTAGTTGTATGACTTCAATTTGAAATCATTGTTAGTCTATTCAAATATTTTGGGTATAATCGTGCGCAAAAATGATTTTGTTGGACATAAATTTTTTATTAAACTGAATAACTTTTGACATGATAACACTCGAATCAAATAGAATTATTAACAAGCAAACTAAATAGTTAATTAGTAACTATACAACTAGATAAATAGAAATATTAACCTACTTCTATTCCAGTATATCACAATAAAACACAAAATCAGATGACAATATTTCGCCTATTAAAATGATGGTTTAAGTAGACTTTATGTTTGGAGTCCTCTCTTATACGATTTTATTTTTAATTAATTTTTTATTTGGCCCAAGGGCCGGCCCAACCTACTTCACTCAAGCCCCACGAGCTAGCAGGTTTATTCAGGTCGGGTTAAAAGCCTCATTTTTAAATGGGCTCCAAAAATCATAGTTCAAGTCTATCAAATTACTGGCTAGGTTGGGTCGGCCCATCGGACCTAACCCATATAGACAACACTTGCTGGGTACACCCCTTAAAACAAACTATTTTTTTTTAAAAGTAAAACATATTTTTACTAACTTACTCTTAATAAATATTTTGAAAAAAGATGTTGTTCATTAGTAGTTTCTTGGTTATACAATTTTTTTTTATTTAAATAAGAGTAAAATTTAAAGAACATTATTAAT
>JACEIK010000771.1:320545-332126 GCA_018107945.1 Datura stramonium
TATTATTTATTATAATTTAAATAAATTTTATACATAAATTTATACTCCACATCAAAAGTTACGGGTTCAATTGAACTCATACATTATATATTACCTCCACCTCTGCTTGTGTTGTGAAAGAAAGAAAAACATAGAATGAAAGAAAATGACTAGAAAAGGGAGTTTTATTTAGCTAAAGGAAGATGTTCTTCTCGTAGAGTTTTGGATTCAATTCTTGTCCAGAGTTTGTTGAGTCATACAGTGTTGTTGGGCTGTTGTATCTTGGAAGGGACAAGTCGAGAATATTACGGCTGGATCGGTAAAATTTTGTTGCAGCAGGCTTGAATCTCCTTAAAGAGTGCGAGATATCCGCGTCTCAATTTGAAAATATTTCAGTTTCTTTATTTTATTTTTTAATTATAATTGTAATTTCACCGATAGCTATGAAAAGATAAAAAGAAAATAATAGCAAAAAGAAAGTGGAACATTGATATAACATCACAGTACACACCAAGGCAGGCTTCATGTAAGTTGAGAAAATTAGCTCACACCTATTTTTAATCAATCTCTATTGATATTACTATTTTTTTAAAGAATGTTATTTGCACTGTGCACTACAGAAAATGTAAAATAATTAGAAAGGGGACAAGTGATGCCATACTCAAATTCCTTCTCAATTAACGCATAAAAACACAATCTTGACCTCAAAAGGATAGGAAAGGATAACTTTATTAGGAAGTAAAGAATTTGGATAAATTCACAATAAGTTAATTAGTGTAATCTTCGTACGGCAAACTTGGAATCTCATTATTTACGTGTAATCCTAGTTCTCATTTTCCTATATATGTAATGGATGATTTTGGTGAAAGCTTTTTTTTCTTCCTTCCTAAATATTTACGGATTAAAGTTTCTTAAATATTTTTTTAATCATAGTTCGAGAACTTTGGATTGGGTTTCTAATCTCATGGATCTGGTTTTGGATTTGGGTAGTTTATTTGAGTGTGGATACTAAAGTTCTCATAAACTTTAAAATCGTAACTGCAAAATAAGATTTTAATTTGAGGGATTATTAGGTGCTATTCCTAAAAAATTCACATTATAAAATTATTGATGTCCACTTAATATATTATTACGATGTGCTTAAAAATATATATTAGGGAGGAGAAGGATTTATACATAGTGTTCATCGACCCAAAAAAGATATACAATAAATTTTTTAGAGAGATTTTATATATGGAGATGTTTGGAGGCTAGGTGTATCTTAGGAGTACACTGTACACTAGAGCGATTAAGGACGTGTACAATAAAGTCAAGACATGGTAAAGACAATTGAAGGAGACTCGGAACACTTTCCAATTGTGATGAGGTTGTATCAAGGATCATCAATGTACTCTTACCCTGTTTTTATTTGCATTGGTGATAGATGAATTGACACGGCAAATTCAAGATAAGGTGTCACGATATATGTTATTTGTGGGATGATAGAGTTTCGGTTGACGAGCCTCAAGAGGAGTTAATGCTAAGTTGGAGATGTCGAAATAGACCCTGGAGTCTAAAGGGTTAGTGACGTAGCACATGAGGCTAGCGTACGTGTAAGTGAGGCTTGATACACGAATCATCCAAAGAGAAAAAGTTTCGAGTATCTTGGGTTTATTATCCAGGGAGATGGAGAGATTGACAACGATGTCAAACATCATATTGATGTAGTTCGGTGGATGAAATAGAAGCTTCCATTCAGAGTCTTGTGTGCCACTAAAACTTAAAGGCAAGTTTTATAGAGCGGTGATTGGACCTACATTATATTGTATAAGATGAAGTGTTGGTCAGTCAAAAAATCTAATGCTTAAAAGATGAAAGTTGTGGAGATGAGGATATTTGTGAGTGATGTGTGGCTATAGTAAGATAGATATGATTAGAAATGAAGATATTTGGAACAAGGTGGGAGTCACTTCAGTGGAGACAAAATGCAAGAAGCAAAAGTTGAGATGGTTAAGACATGTGAAAAGGATATACACGAATGCTTTAGCTAGTGCAGAGGTGTGATTGGTTGGCTATGGAGGATTACAAGAGAGGCAAAGGTAAGCCGCAGAAATAATGGAGAAAGGTGATTAGATAAGACATAGTCACAGTTTCAGCTTATCAAAGATATGACCTTAGATGGGAGGTTCTGGAGGACACGAATTAAGGAGGAAGGTTAGTAGGTAGTAGAGCGTTCTCTCGCTTATCTTTCCACGCTCATGTAGTTTCTTCTCCTTGGATATTTGTTGTTATCCATTATTTCTTGCACTTCGATTATCATATTATTTTAGTGTAATTACGTTTCTTTCTTTTTCTTTTTCCTTTTCAGAATGCTTTGACATGCGTTCTATAGTATTTTGCCATTGCTTATTCATTTCACACTTTTCTCGATATGCTTTGAAATGTTTTTCACAAGCCGATGATCCATCATAAACAACTTCTCTAACTCTCAAGACAAAGATAAGGTCAGCGTACACTCTACCCTTTTCATGCCTGTTAGATTGTATTAAATATATTATTATTGTTATTGCTTAAAAACATATGCTAGTTATCTATATCAAGTTTTTACACTTTTCTTCATTTTAACTTTAATTAATTAAAAATTAAAATTAAAATATATATCTTATTTATGGTTTTTTTTAAAAAATTGTGTATAAAACATACATTTCTTGCTCAATCCCATAGCCAAATATACCATAACACCAAATAAAAAGAAAATATGATAAAACAAAATAAAAAATTAAAAAGAAAATTAAATCAAAGAGAATTTTATAGCCAATTTGTTGGCAATTTAAACTTTTTGCTTATGATCAAGATTCCACTTCTAACCTTATAATTACCTTCGTTACTCACCCTTTGCCGGTGTAATAATTTTTTTTAAAAAATAAACTCCTCCCTGAATCCTGATGAAGCATTTTTAGTATATTAAAAAAAAAACTAACGTATTTCGATTTTAAATTCAATGTTTTTCTAAAATAATGAATGCAAAATGATGAATTAAAAAAATTAAGAACCCAAAAACCGAATATCGAACGAAATAGTAGCGCACCCGGTTCGTATTTGGCCATCGAAATCCGCCGAACACAGCTTGCCGGTTTGGTTGTGGCCATTCGTAGCCCTATCCACACGTTCAACCACAACAAACACAGAGCCTCTGCAACTCAACCGGGCGCTCACCAAAATGGCGTCTTCCCTATCTTCTCTATCCACCATGTTGAGTCAACCTCACCGTGCCGTGCGCATCAAATTCCCTAAACAACATTCTTCCTTAAACGTCAGATTCCTTTCCTCGAAGTTTCTAGAAGTTCAATCAACCTCCTACCGCATCCGCCGCCGCACGCCAGTGGCCCTTCGAAGGAGCTCTACATTCTCTGTCAAGATATCCAGGAATTTCTCTCAGTGTCACTCTCGCATTTCTTTACCGAGCAAGGACCAAATTCCAAGCCTCCGCGACTTCATACCCAAAGCTACTCAGACTGCTTCTGCTTCCGATGTTCAGTCAGAGTAAGTTTCTTTGCTTTCCTTTCACATATCAACCTCATGGAATCTATTGTCTCTCTCTGTGATCAACGTGCTAGCATTCTATTGTGGCTAGATAAACATTTTTTTTTGATAGGTGTGGCTAGACAAACAATTTAAACTATTTTAGGTGATGGAATTGCAGGAAGTGGTGTTAGCATTCAGCTTTTGCACTCACCGTCCTCGGCTTAATCGATAGATATAGTCACACAATTTCTTTAAAAAGGAGAAGTACTTGTCACACACTGGTTTAAAATCATGGATTTGCTTCTCGGTGTCATGATTAGACCAAAGTACAAGCCTTATGTCTCACTTCAAGCATTTTTTTTTTTGGATTGCAAACATATTAAGATCATGTCTGAGTGGAAAATCAATCCGTGTAAATTTTGGAACTTCAGTTGCTCTGTTTTTAAGCTTTATTGAGTTCTCCAACTTATTCAATCTTTTCCAGTGAAATACAAACTGTGAAGAACATTTAAGGATAAGGATGTTTGGCAATTGCCTTGGATACGTTTGGCAACAGGCAACTCTCTTAGTGAATGTCGGAATACCTTTTAACTTTCTTTTCCAGCTTTTCATGGTCAATGACTGCCGTTTTGGTAAATATAGGATATCAACTTTGCAATACCAGTCAGGTATAGTAGGTGTTTATAAGTCGTATTGTTTACATTGTACTCAAGACATCTTTTTGTCTTCTTTTCTCGGTATAGTCTAGCATCCTATTGCTGCTTGACTCCTCTTTTTTCTTTTCCCTCTTAAATAAATAGGTTTTCACGTGGACATAGCTCATCTCAAGCTATTTATGCAACTTGTATTTACAAATTCATGAGAAAGAACAGAATGTTAGACTAGGCTAAATTGGAGGCCATCGAGGGGAAATCTAAGTAAGCCACTAGGTGGGTGTAAAGTTAATGTCTGCTGGCTGGTTCATATCAGGATCTTGCAGCAAGTGCAGTTTTTGATTCTGTGTTTATAAGAAAACAGATTAATCCCGTACGCCAACTTGCTTGATTTGTCATGCGTCATAAATCATAATAGTTCAGTGTTCTCAGAGAGCAAATTGGCCTGAACGCATGTCGCCAGATACGAGTTGTTGACTACCCATGGTAACCTAATAGCTCTAGGATTGATAGTTCACTAAAATGTGAGTGGCATGCTATAAGCACCCTTATGTTCTGAGGACTAAAGGGCTTGCATGGTTGGTCATGTTGAACCTTTGAGTCCGTTTGATTGGAGGAAGGAGTTGGAAAGATAACAAAGAGAAATTTGACTGATGTTCTATGCTCCAGTGAAGTATTAATGATTTATTTCCCATTGTCTGGTATAGTTGAAAGATGGGTAAACTGCTATCATTATTCCTTTCTGTTCAAAGTTGGAAGGATTTAAAAGGCAATATAGGAGGAGGTGTGCAACAACTCCAATTTTGCTTCCTTGCTGATGAAGCGAATATATGTCTAACCTTACTTCCATTCATCTGACTTCTCCCCTTTACATTTAAACCAGACTCCACATTACATGGAACTACATGTCTCTACTTCAGCCTAGCTTCCATAAGTTGTTCCTAGTGCAGAGGTAGCGGGTGTTTTGATGTTTTCTGAGTATCTACCGTCCTAATTGAACTAAAGTGGTTGCCATTGAGATGTTAGGCTCAACCTTATTTGGGTGAAAACCTGAAGTCAAATCGTTTGCTATCCCTGCTTGTAGGAAAAAAATACATCTGAAAACTACCATATGTCCTTCATATGAACCTTTCTGTCTTTATTACAGTGATCCCTTGATCCATTGTCTGCATTAAGTAGAGTCAACAGTGGCACCACTCTTGTCTAGGACCTCTCTTAACTACCATGATAGCGTGTCACATTTTGGTCAATAATTGTGATACACATTTGACAATTCTGGAAGTCACCAAATGTGTGTGATAATCACGTTCATCCATGCTAAATGGCCTCACTTTTACCTGTTAGCTTATCTCATAATGATGCTTCTGATCCTGTTTTGAAGTCATGAATTCTTCTTTATCATCTTGCTTTTAATCACGATAAAGATTTTCACCCTAATGTACATATTATCCATCAAAATCTGCAGTTGTTAGTGCAAGTTGAAACTAAGTGTTATTGAAATAGTGATGAAATGAAAGCTGTGAATAGGAATTGAAAAAGGAAAAATTATGAGACGATCTCCTTCTCAAGTTTATTATGCCTTCACAGGAAGAAATTAAGGTCATCAGTGCGAGCAATTTTATTGTCATAGTAGAATAAAGGTATTGAACAATTTGTTTGTAATGCTGTTTTCTGGTTGACCACTTATCTTTTATATATCAGGCCCCACAAAAACTATTAGGAGCTATTTGAGCAAAAAATTGCATGGAAATCCAATTATCCAAACTGAAGGGAAGCAGAAAAGTTTCAAGAGTTGATCCCAAACTATAAACCTAGATTTTTATGTTGAACTGTTGGACAATTTGAAAACATTCTATTTACTTGCAAATTTTGCCTCGAAAATTCCAAAAGATGTTGCTCTGTTTTGTTCAAACTTCAGAATGGGATAATTCAATACTTCAGTAGGTAGAGCTACTGAAGTGTGATCTATCAGCATTTTTAAATGATAATGATTCTTTATGTTTCACTTAATGATTTAAAGCTTCATGTTCATCATAGTGCCAAATTAGCAGTCTTAGATTTATCAGAAGTGGGTTTTCTTTTGCTGTAGGCCTGTGATGATATCTGATGTTATGCCTAGAGGACGCATCTATCATGAAACTTATGGATGTCAAATGAATGTCAATGATATGGAGATTGTTTTGTCCATCATGAAAAATGCTGGATACACTGAAAGTGTGGAAGTCCCAGAAAATGCTGAGATAATATTTATAAATACTTGTGCTATAAGGGACAATGCAGAACTTAAGGTTTGGCAGAGGCTCAATTATTTTTGGTTTCTTAAGAGACAATGGAAGAGCAATGTTGCGACTGGAAGGTCACAGTCCGCACATCCTCCCAAAGTAGTTGTGTTGGGGTGTATGGCTGAGAGGTTGAAGGACAAAATATTGGATGCAGATAAGATGGTTGACGTGGTTTGTGGACCTGATGCTTATCGAGACTTGCCACGCCTGTTGGAAGAAGTGGACTATGGTCAAAAAGGTATCAATACTCTACTTTCACTAGAAGAAACTTACGCGGATATTAATCCAGTTCGCATTTCCAAAAATTCTATATCTGCATTTGTATCTGTGATGAGGGGTTGCAATAATATGTGCTCATTCTGCATTGTCCCCTTCACTAGAGGGAGAGAACGGTCTCGCCCAGTGGAATCAATTGTGAAAGAAGTCGCTGAACTTTGGAAAGAGGGAGTCAAAGAGGTTACTCTTCTTGGCCAAAATGTAAATAGCTATAATGATACATCTGGAGTTGATAATCTGGCAGAACCAGCAGTCAGTTGGGAACTTAGTGATGGATTCTCAAGCATGTGTAAAGTAAAACATGTGGGTCTACGATTTGCTGATCTCCTAGATAGACTTGCGATAGAATTTCCTGAAATGCGGTTCAGATACACTTCCCCACATCCTAAAGATTTTCCAGATGATTTGCTGTACGTAATGCGGGACAAGTACAATATCTGCAAAAGCATTCATCTGCCAGCACAGTCAGGCAGCAGTGCAGTGCTTGAAAGAATGCGTCGTGGATACACTCGCGAAGTATACTTAGATCTTGTGAAGAAGATAAGGGATATAATACCTGATATGGGCATAAGCAGCGACTTCATTTGCGGTAAGATCGTATTCGATTGTGCTTTCTTAACTACTGGGTCCTCACTTATGGCTGACCGTGCATGCTACAGTATTACTGTAATCAGACATGGTCTTTTACTTAGTTTTTTGGGAAATATTTGTACTTTTTCTCTAGTTATTTTATGATATACTTCCATGTTTTACTTTATTCCTTTTTCAAGAATAAGTGTTGACTAGACAAAGAGTTGCCACAGTATATTATATTTACATAAGACGAGCTGATTACTTCTGCTTCCTGACTTCTTGCATTGAGAAATTGATCTAGGAGTTCTTGAATTATTCTAATGTGTCATTAGAGGACAAACTTTTCATAGTTATTAGGCAACATTACATGGGAGCTATACAATATCACTTATTTGGCTCTTAATTCTTTTGACATGCTCCTTTCAGGTTTCTGTGGAGAAACAGAGGAGGATCACAAAGACACACTAAGCCTCGTAAAGACTGTTGGCTATGATATGGCATACATGTTTGCTTACAGCATGAGAGAGAAAACACATGCTCACAGAAAATATGTTGATGATGTTCCTGAAGAAGTCAAGCAGAGGAGGCTCACAGAACTAATTGAGGCTTTTCGTGGGAGTACAGGTCAGTGCTATGACACTAAAATTGGCACTCTCCAACTTGTGTTAGTTGAAGGGCCCAATAAGAGAGCCCCAGACAGAGAGTTAATTGGAAAGAGCGACAGAGGCCATAGGGTATCATTTATTAACCTGCCTATCCCAGATAAGGTTGATAATAATGGGAAGCGAAATCCAAAAATTGGTGATTATGTTGAAGTACACATAACGAAATCCACAAGGGCATCACTGTTTGGAGAAGCAGTCGCTATAACTAAATTGAGCTCATTTTACAACACTTCACATGAAGAAGCTGTTGCTTTTGCCAGCAGAACTTAAGCTATTATTAAAGCTTCTGTACTACAGTTTGCTCCTCCATCTCGCCTTTCTTTTTAAATCACAGAGTAATGTTAATAGTTGTAGCATTCTTGGTAGCTTAAAGATTTTTTGCTTCCATACTGGAGCTTTATATCTGGCTGTTTTGATAGTTCCGGCTGCAGAGATCCATCCAATGTACTTGCTCTAATGTGAGAGTAAGCCAGGAGTCTCTGGCTTATTAGGAAAAGATATCTTCGATCAAGAACTCTGAGCCTCGTGTTTGCTTAATAATATTTGATAATCTGTTTCTGTTCACTAGTTTGGAGGGAATTCCAAAATATTTTTTCTGGATAATAGTTATGGTGAACCTTATCCACTGTCTTCACATGTTGAAACTTTGTCTGGCCATTAACAGTCCCTTACAGATAAAAACTAAATATTCATCAAAGTGAACTATGCTATCTTCACATGTTGCATAGGCTTTTGCTTCACTTCCCTCTAATTGATACCCATTTTTGTCATCGATTTTTTTTTCTTCTTCATAAATGTTGAGAAAAATAGTAAAATGAACATCATACGAGTGAAATATTACTCAGTCGACACAAGATGGAGCAATGTGGACACTTACATGTACTAGCTACTGTATGTTATCAGTTGGTAATGATCAATAATGTTAAGGTTAGGTTTGCATCTTGCTGTCACCCGTATCTACTCTCTTCTGTGGGGATTTTTGGCCCACCATTTTTTTTTAAGAAAGTGCAACATGCATCCATGGATCGAGTTTAACCTTCCTCACCTATATTTATATGTACCAAAAAGAAAATATTATGTCCGTGGGGAATGCTTTATTTCTAAAGCGAGCTTTTTCGGCTTGAATCTAAACGAATCTAGCTTCAAAGCTGATATCGGGCACTGAGTGAAAAACCGGAAAGATTGTTAAGAAGCGCACATTGTTCATACTAAAGAATTGTATACCGCGTGTTTAGAAACCCGTGGGCCTCTTTGAATTTTGTGTGCTGGGGAAAGGAACTACGGATCCCTTACTACATTATCCAATACAAAAACAAAGGGGAAGTTGAACTACCATAACATAAAAAGGGAGGCAATGATGATACTCAAAAAAGAATGAGGGAATATGAAGTATTGATGATCAAAATATTTATATTTAATGTGAATTCGGATGCAATTCTTCAACTTTTTTGTTATAAGTTATCAAACAACATTTACAATTAAAATTATTAAAGGGATTAAATCGACTTAAAAATAATAATAATAACGTGATACAGAATTGGATAGATAAAATAATTGGGATGATAAAAGTTCCAAGTTGTAACAATGAGGTGTCCACTTCTCTTCGGGTCCATCCATGTCCACATGGTCATCTTCATTCAAGACACTGTTATGGATTGGGACTTCTGCGGCATCACGTATCTTAGCAGCGGATCGGAGAGCAACCATGTGTTGTTTTCAGCCATAATTTTGATTGCAAATAAAAAAGTTAGACAAACAAATTAAAATAATGTTGAATAATTAGTATTACCAAGACCCTACGGTGGACATCGAACTATTCAGCTTAAAATTCAATTATTAGAAAAATTAGTAAAATTTATTTGGTTGGGGTCTTTAGCAACGAAATTAATCCAAGTGAGTTTTAAAAAATTTTAATGTGAGATTTGAGATAACGATAAATAAGCTTTATTAAAACGAAGCAACTATAACAATGCAAAATAATGAGATAGCAAGAGATAANCGGAGCAGAAGACCCGCTGATTCTAGCATCCCAACTTGATAACAATGCAAAATAATGAGATAGCAAGAGATAAGAAATCTTATTCAGTTTTTAAATGAAGGAAACACTGTTTCTTGAAACCAAAAAGCAAATAAACAGTAAAGCTGATTACAACAAGTAGAAATGTATTTTTTTTTAGATTTTTCTGATGGAGTACAAATCATAAATTGAGGGAATAAATATAGTATAGACCTAGCTAACTAACTCTTTTAATCCTGGACACATTGAAACTGTCGTAGACATGAAGATCGCGAATTCTGAAAACTATCATAAGCGATGATCCATCGAATATCAAGATTAGGTGGCTATTCTCTAACTACTAATCTCCGGATGTGTGGATGGACTGATGGAGACAGAATTTTCATTAAGGAGTTCGAAATAGATTTTTAAATTGCGTCAAGAGATTCAATATGCAATATATACATATAAATTTCATATTTGACCTTACATATACAATATATTTTTCCCACAAAGAGAGTTCAAATGAATCTCCTTTCACCGCCCATGGTCCCGTACAAGATTTGAGGCTGGAGTAGCCGATATTCGCCTCTAAAACAAAAGAGGAAGTTGAGGTACTATAAGATAAAAGTGAGGCAATGACGAGACATCAAAAAAGAATGAGGGAATTTAAAGTTTGATTGATCAAAGTATTTATGTTTAGTGTGAATTCTTCAAACTTTTTCTAATAAAGCATCAAAAGTTAGTACTAGGGTACGTAATTATTCACAATTAAAATTAATAGATAAAATTAAAGAAATATTTGTTCTACTCTAAAAATAATGAGGTGATATATAATTGGATAGAGAAAGTAATTGGGATCAGCATTGTCCGGTCCCAAGTCCCAAGTTGTACATGCTACTTGGCTCCACCACCATCAACCAATGTGGTCAGTAGTGCGATTAATGCAATTGCTACTATATGATTAATGCTGTTTCTTTTAATCAATCATACTTAATGTATTTATTTAAAATATTTATAATAATAATATTAGTTCATAAAACTTCCTAATCTCTCTCAAATACTTAATTGGGATAACAAAAGATAACGTCTCACAAATCATAATCCAGACATGTGATGCCAATTGACCAAATTCTGCTTTTTATTAAAAAGTAATGATGATTTGACTCATTGGATCCACATATCCCTTGGATTCTGGCAACTTTTATATGCCAAAAACCTTCATAATTAAGGTGAGTTCAGTGGAGAAGAAATAATTAGGCGCAATATCACTATGTCATAATGTACTATTAAAGTATTTCGAGTACCATACAACGCTGGTAAAAATTACCAAGCTTATATATAAACAGAGTATTCTAGTGAAATTATTATTTTTTATTAGGATTGTTAGTTGCACATAATCCGATTATAGTATTAATAATCTGATTTTGTAATTAAAAATAGTACCCCATAAATATTGAGGTAACAACTCACCCCAAATTAGTAAATAAACAACTACATAATCTGACCTTTTTCATATGTTTTAATAAGATTATAATTTGATTCGATCTAAATATTAAAGACGCTTAAAAATAAGTATTTAAAATTTAAAAAATATTTAATATCAGTCTGAATCAACAGATCGATAATATTAATTAGATCTGATCGGCAAAG
>JACEIK010000771.1:337367-349104 GCA_018107945.1 Datura stramonium
AATGGACGGATGGGCTTGCTTGGGCTAAAACATCAATGGTTGGGAGCGATGTTGCTTTCCCCCACGTGCGGGAGGTGGGGGAATTAAATGTCACAGACACATGATGGCGAAACATTTTCTGCTTTTATTTAATTTATTATCTTATTCACCTTTTCTACCGAGTCATTTTCAAAATTGGGACCACATAAAAACTTTTAAATACAGAAAAAGAAAAAAAAAAGTAATGAAAGACTATGTTGGCAGCCGTACGATTTTGATTTAACGGCTGTCAGTTGTGGACCAACTTTATTTACAACACCCCCGTGCTCTTCTTGTTGAAACTTGTGCCCACACACTTTTTCTTTTTGTTTTTGTTTTTGTTTTCTTTAGTTTGTACTTTTCTTTCGTGTTAATCTTTTTATAAATTCTACCATAAAGGGGTCGCTAGTTTGGATAACAGGCTTGTTCGATTTTTAAAAAAATATTTATGGATATGTGTTGGAATTTGTAAAATTAATATATTTTTGAAGAGCGACACTAGTACGATATTGAAAGTGAAGAGTCCGTGCAACTTAGAAAATAAATTATTTTGAAATAAACTATCTCGGTTAATTGTTTTGAAATTGTTTTTTCGTTCTCAATTTGAGAATAAAATAATATTATAATTTCTGAATAATTACATTTTGAAATAAGATATCCTGAGATTTTATAATACCAACATGAGATAAATTTATCTCAAAATTAATCTCATCACTGTTTATCTCTTATTTCTTATACCAAATTAGCCGTAAGAATAATTATTTATCAAAAATAGTCTCTTTTCTTTATAAAAATAAGGTTTATGTACGTTTTTATTGTTTTTAGATTTTACTTATTTATAAGATTATATGAAATATGTTGTTATTGTTGTTGTTCACGAGTGAAAGGTTAGTTTGGGTAGGTTAAGGGTTGGAAAAATTACCCTATGGATTATTCTCAATTTTTGGAGAAGACAAAAGTTGAGGCATAGCTCTACTGAAAACTATAGTATATATGATCCAAAGCTCAAATCTCTTATACCATATTAGAAGCATACAATTTAATTCTTTTTTGGCTCAATGCCAATGACAGATAGTAATGTATTATATTAAGCCCTACATGTGATTTTATGACCTAATTAACAATGTGAAGTAAAATTAGAAAAGACACGTAAGTTAATTCAATATAACAACGCTTCAATTCTAATTAATAGTCTGTTTGGCCAAGTCTTTGAAAGGCCAAAAGTGTTTATTTAAAAAAAAAAAAAGTGTTTGATCAAACTTTTGGGAGAAAATAAGTACTTTTAGAAAGTAGTAGAAACTAGAAACTGCTTTTGAGAAGCTTAAAAAAGTAACTTCCCCCAAAAGCACTTATTTGAAAAACATTTTTGAGAAAAAAACACTTAGAAACACTTTTTGAAAAATTGGTCAAACATTAATTACTGCTCAAAAATTTTTTTGTGAAATTTATTGATCAAACACAAACTGCTTCTCACCAAAAGTATTTTTTAAATAAGCGCTTTTGAAAAAAACACTTCTAAAAATAAACTAATTTTAAAAGTTTGACAAAATAAGCTATAAGTTAGGTTCATCTATATGAATCCTCATCGATAAAATTAAAAAAAAAAAGACATACAGTTAATCTATATTGTACTATAATACATATATTGGGGAGATATATATAGCCAATTACTTTTTGATTCCAAAGGTAGCTTCTTAGTCTCAATTATTTCCTAATTTCTTATCACAAAGTTGTTTTGCTGGAATGGTTGCAGGAGGAGAATTTGGAATTGAAGCAGCAGAAGATAAGTTGCTGTGAGGATTATAGCTGGACAGATTATATGTCATTGCCCTTCACTCAGAATGTTAGTTTCCATTTTTATGCTATAAATAAACATAATTGTGATTGCACTATTTTACATGTACGTTGAAGTCCTATTAAACAAGTGTTTTGACATGCGATTTCATCTCGTGATTTTAAATTATGAGATGAAATCTCAAATTTTCAAAAAAGTTTGATTTGGAATTTTAAATCATGAGATGAATTTTTTTAACTACAAAATTTCACTCACAAGTTTATATTTTGTTAAAAAAATCCACGATTTTATATTTACCAATCATTTATTTCAGATATAAATAAAATTTATTCTTGGTGTTATTACTCTTATTAACCTTTGCTAACCATTTATATATCAAATATAAGTTTGTCACTATATAAGAGGATTATATTAAATAGTAGTATACTACAACTCATGTTCGATTTTACTTTTTATTGATCTAAAGTTCGATCATAAAGTGTTGTATTTTTTTTAGAATGACTTTATGATGGTGTATTATACTTTGTTATGAATTTTTACTTAATTTGGTTAGATTGTATAAGAATCAAGAAAATTCTGATAGTTTTCACAACTTATGAGGTTTTTATCTTCATGAGAAGAAAATACTAAGAATTCCAAAGTACATGTCCAAACAAAAATAACTTTATCTCATATGATTTCATCTCGCATGTACGCATAGTGTCACCCTATCCCCCTCGAAGAAAGAATGGCCGAATATTGGATCAAAATCCTGTTCTTTTTTCTTTTTTTAAAAAATGGCCGAATATTCGATCAAAATCTTGAGATTCACAAGAAATAAAAGAATAAGATCAGTTGTTATGGAATGGCAGGTTATCAGTGAAACGTTGAGATTGGCAAACATCATTAATGCAGTTTGGAGAAAAGCTCTCAAAGATGTCAAAATCAAAGGTCTGTTTACTTTCTTAATTATGATCCTGCATTTCCCTTGTACCCGCTTCATTATGCGGTACGAAGAACAGTTTAATTCTAGTCCATATAAAACTAGGTCGAGATTAATGTATGTATTGTGGGTTGTGAGTTGCAGGGCATTTGATACCAAAAGGATGGTGTGTTTTGGCGTCCTTCACTTCAGTTCACATGGATGAAGAAAATTATGAAAATCCATACAATTTTGATCCCTCCAGATGGGAGGTCAGCTTTAAATTAGTTTCTGTTTATACAATTAATTACGTGAAATTTTCATGCACTTTTAAGTTTACACTGTAATTAGAATCCTAACTAATCGTTTGACTTGACAGAAAACTGGAGTAGCTGTGACCAGCAACACATTTACACCATTTGGTGGAGGACAGAGGCTATGTCCTGGTTTAGAACTTTCAAGGCTTGAAATCTCAATTTTCCTCCACCATCTCGTCACCACCTACAGGTAAACAAGAAAAATATTCGCTCTCTATGAAACCATGAACTCAGAAAAAGAATTAACAAAAATATTTTTAATAGCTTGGGAATGAGACGCAGTTGTTGCAATATGGAAAAAAAGAAGTGGGAATAGTACTCTCTTTGTTATTTTTTTTTTAACAAAGTAGCTAAGTACCAAATATAGTGGTGTTTGGAAATATAATACAAGAGTACTTTCTGTTGTGTTGATGAACAGATGGGTGGCAGAGAAGGATGAGATTGTCTATTTCCCAACAGTGAAGATGAAGAACAAGCTTCCTATCAACATCGTGCCCTTTGAGCAAACCCACTAATTCAAACCAAACAAAACTTATAACTTCTTGTTAATTTTCCAACATGCTGCTTCTCTAGAATTTATTTATATAACCAAAATATGTCTCTATGTTAAGGTAGCACACCAAGTACAAGGTTTTATATATAAACTTTTCTTTTTAAAAGAAAAATTAACATCATTTTGGTAAGATTGAACATTCTGGGGGCGTCTACTTAGGATTAAAGTTTAGGTCAAGTGTCATTGTCTTCTGGATTGATGTTAATTTTCTTTTGGCTGGGGCCGGTCCACGGGTGGGTGTCCATTTCATTATTGTAGTCCTAGTGTATTAGGAATGGTAGTGGAAAAATCATTCAAAATCTTGATCCTTATCATCGATTTTTGGAAGGTTTCTTATGTCCTTTTTCTTCCACAAAAGAACAATATGCGATATGTACACATGAAGATGAAAGGTGGTCCTCTGCCACACGTGCGTCACTTGCCTGACAAATAATCAGACAAAAAGAACTACAAGATTTTGTCATAGTTTTGAGGAAAATACCTCATCTTTCCAATTAGAATTTAGATGATAGCTGGCAATGACATGATTGTATTTAGTTTTTCTAACTACAATGTCAAGTTAGACCAAAGAAAATCTAATATTAGTCGATTTTGATGTTATTTGACATTGAAATTTTGGCAACTTCTTAATTTGCACTATTCCAATTGGACTAATCAGATGATTAGATGACAATAGCAGCCAGCAGGACAGGTGTCTAACTATGCTTCAATCACATTATGCAAACAATCCATGATTTTTTGTCATACCAGACTTATCAATTTGACACGCTATAAAATATCCAGAATTTCACTGCTACTTACGTGTTTTTTATCGGTCTTATCAGTGCTAAACAACACACATGGTATATGTGGCTTGCACTGTGGACTTCTTGGATCAAGTCATGATTATAAAATATCCAGAATTCTAGTCGCCTTAATAGAAAATTACTCAGTGGAGCTGGAACTTTAAGATTACTAGTAGTATATATTGATTTAAGCTCAATAAATCAAGAGGAAATGTATATATGTGTTCGTAATACTTGCTCTCCTATTTTAGCATCACACTAAAAACATTATCGTATACAACTTAACAAGTTACAAGAATTTGGACTCTTGTTCCTCATAGTGTCCGACATGTTGTACAAAGCACCATCGGAAGTGTTTGCGGCAAGCATGCATGTCCGACATGTTATCTGCTGACGCCAAATGTTGGGAGGAAGTAACTAAACTTCAACAAAACAGTGCCCAAATCCTCAATGAGATCATCCATCAAAGGTCAAAACATTTTTACAGATTATTAGTACCTAGAATATTTAGTTTACACCGGGGACATCAGCCTGTCTAGCTCAGTTGGTAGAGCGCAAGGCTCTTAACCTTGTGGTCGTGGGTTCGAGCCCCACGGTGGGCGTTTTTGTCTTTTTGTTTTTGTTTAGTATGTGATGTTATTATATTGTCAATAAATGCTCTACTTATCTTAGGAAACAATTGACATCATAACACATATTCTGTTATCATTTCAGGGAGATAAAATGCAAGGGTAGTTTTATTTTTCTTTGGACAAGTAATACAAGGGAGATATGATTTATGAATGTATTTATAGGCTCAGGCTCTAAAGAGGAGGTGGTATCTTTTATGATCCTCAGGTTTAAGGAGACAGCATAGGCAATTGGCCATGCTTCGTCGTTCATCCATTAGGCCTGCCTTGTAACACCTCGATCCAAAAAACATTTTGAAAGTAGGAAGGTTTAGCACCATGGATGAGCAACTTAGATGGTAGAAATATAAGAAATCACGGTTCATATTATCAAAAGAGAAGACTATAAACTCACTAAAATAAATAAATGCCTCGCCTGTCGCATAACACTTCAATTTTGTTAATTGGACTTATTGGTTTACCAGGCAAGTATTTAGACACCCATGATTTTTGACATTCAACAGTAATAGTTATCAATCAAATTTCATCCTTCTTTTTCTTTTCCTTTTCTGGATAGTCACCAGCAAGATTCCCTTGATATTAATATCTCCCTGAAAAGGGAAAAAACGATAGAAAAAATGAAGATGGATGATTTTCCATCTGATCGATATTCAGCTATATTAAATCCAAATTACATCCAACATGGCCTTGGTAAAACCAAAGAGACAACATTAAAAGATTCCTGATGATTAAGAAACTTGGAAGAAAAAAACTATTAGTAAGAATTACCCAAACAAGAAAAGAAGAAAGTTAAATGGGGACAGCCAAAAGCCAATATTCCAGCATGAGTAGAATAACAGCATCATGAAGGTAGACCTGGGGGTTTCAAGCTGATTCTTTTCACGCGAAGCTTGTTGCTGGCCCTTCCCTTTCTGGTGACTGTCAGTTAAGCCGTAAACTATTGAATGGCAAAATCTTATGAAAGTCTCAGGGTGAAGTTTGGCAAATACCAGCCGGAGCTCCAGTTCTGCACTGGTAGAAGTGGCAAACAAGGTGCTAGCGAACAACTGGATACTCTCAGGCCTGGTTTTGGAAATGAGTCCAAAAAACCGTCTCAAGGCTCTGAAACTCATTTCCCTAATGGAATACTCTTTATGGGCTCCAGTGGAGTCCGTCCATCTGTTAAATAGAACTGATAATAAATAGATTAAATAACGCCATCTTATGAGGTCCTAAGGGGCGCAGACCAATCAATCACCTTCACAGTGTGAACTTTCTCAGGGTAAGGATACATCTTCTGCAAAGTTCTTCCAAAAAAATTGAACATCTGCAGCTATGGCTAGATCAATGAAGTTGGTTGAATTCCATTTACGGACATGAGGTAAGAAACTATGCAGCATGTGTTTACACAAGCATAGGTGCATTAAGGCTTTATAATGGACCAACAGCAGAAGTAAGTTCTGCATCACTTCCATCCTTTGGATTTACTTGACCATGAAAATGTATCCTAGCTCTATTGAATAAAGAAAGCAGGTTCAGTAGCTCCTCATGGGAGAGCTTTGAAGGCCTCTTATCTTCAAATCCACCAGATCTTAGAATGTCATTGATTATCTCTCTAAACAAGTTCAGGTCCTTCCCCACGTCGGAAGAGAAATTAATAGTGTCTTCATTGCTCAGCCCATCTTCATCTTCGGTATCAGTAACATGATAATCACTGAAAAATGTGTTTTTCTCTTCATCTCCTTTGGTTTCTTGCAGTTTCATTAACTCCATCAACATTCTTTTCTGCTTAAAGATAGCACCCAATGTTTTATTTTTCTTGGTGAAGCAAGTTCGTGTAAATGCGCACCATTCTTCATAGTCCACCTCTGGAATTTCAACCTTAGGATGTATCTTCACAACAGAAGAATCAACCTTTGGACATGGCAAAAAGTCCTTCTTGCTCACATTCATGACAAACTCTACATCAGCCACCAGCTTCACGTTCACAGCTAATCTATTAAACTCCGAGTCCCCTGGATTTGCCAATAGCCTCCTTGCAAACTCTTTCTGCAGAAGTAGTGTCCCACTCCTATATGAGTTCTTCCCATAAACCAATTTAGCAACCAGAGGTGACGAAATTCCATAAGGGATGTTGGCTACCATAAGATCAAACCGGGGAAACTCGGTCTTTAAAGCATCTTGACATATAACCTGCAAAACCCAAATGACAACTACTCAATTGAACCAAGTATGAACTCATAGACATGTTGATCCAACTGCACTAAGGAGTAGTTTGGTTAAATTACAAGTTATACAAGGGTTGTTACATGGATTATACTGTAATAAGATAGGATGCAACAATGGCCATACCAAATTCAAAAATTAGCTTAATCCTTGTATTACAAAGACACCTAGTCTTATTTCACATTCTATCCCAGTATAAATGATACTACCTCCGTTTTAATTTTTTATCTTATTTTCCTTGTTAGTCCGTTTAACTACTTTTCCTTTTTGGCATCTCTTTAGTTGTAACTTTTCAAATGACATATTTAAGACCATAAGATTAAAATATATTTTGATACATTACACGCATCTTAAATTTAAGATCACAGCATTCAAAATTCTTTTTATTTTATTAAAATCCTGGTCAAGTCAAAACGAAGCAAACAAATTCAAATAGAGTGAGTAGTAATTATGCTTAGTTTTAACTTTTAACAGCTAAAAATACATTAAAACAATAACGCAGAATTTTATACTAGGATTATTTTTTTCAACGAGCCATAAGGCATTTCGTCGAACAATATGCAAGCATTTAAACTCACAGTTAGACGGTCTTGAAGTCCTCGCTCAGAGACGCGATTATGAAGAATCTCCACCATACGTTTATCAATTTCGATGGCTATAACTTTTTCGGCAACTTCTAGAAGCTTCAGGGTGAGATTACCGGTGCCAGGTCCAATTTCTAGAACGGTATCAGTAGGAAGTATGTTGGATTTTTGGACTATGGAGTTGAGGACTCGAGGATTCATGAGAAGATGTTGACCTCTACTCTTAAGCAAATAAATTTGCGCTTCTTGATTTTCACATCTTCTTCTGGTTTTGTGATATTCGTCATCTTCATCTTTGACGTTGTTGAAGCGGCGAGTCGACTTCGTACGACAAATTTGCCGGAGAAAATGTTCGCGAAGGATTAGTTTAGAAATGTTGTTAGAGAAATGTTTGGTATAATGAAGCATTTTGAAGTGATTTCTCGAATCTCAGGCTTCGTTTTGAATTTCAGCGGGAATTAGAGCCATCAGCTTCAAGTTCCAACAGCGAAAATAAAATAGAAAAAAGTTCTTTCCTCGCCCGGGTCAGTTCACAGATCTGGGCCAAGCTCAAATTGAATGACCCAAAAGTATGAATTACTTCTCCGGCCCAGTGGTTTGGCTCGTTCACTATGGAAAGGAAGGTCCGAATAAACAGGGTACAGTGGGAAAACTACTCCGCGCACTTCGAGATCTTATGATTCTCACCCAAGCTACACCTTTGGGCTTCGGTAATTGTTACCTGAGACTTCATCACATTGAATTTAGGTAAAATTTACTTTTTCCTTCCTCGTGCTAATTATGTGACTGGAGAAAAACACTAATGATCTATCCCCAGATATTACAAGGACTTTATTTTTTCTTTCTTCTGGAAATATAATTGGGGAAAAAAGAACAACTTAGTATATGTCATATGTTGAATATTGAAGATTTACCACAATGTTTTCCTCTTTTAAATTGTGTACTTTAAAAAAAATAAGTTAATTGTGTACTTGTTTATAGTTGATGATGATGATGATGATATGAGAAAGGGCAAGAATCATGTTGGGGATATAAAATAGAAAATCAGTGCAGGAAGTATTCTAGGTTCACACAAGGTTCGAACAAAATGCCGCATTATAAGAAAATGTAATATAGACCGTCTTTGCATCAAATGATTGATTACACGACTTAAACTTGTGACTTATAAGAAGTTGGAAACCTGCTAAATAAGGCATGGATGTCCCGTAATTATTCTCGAAGACCAGTCTAAGATACAAGAATTGAGTCCATACCAGTGGCAGTGGTATTAATTAAAGGGTGTGAAATTGAAACCTTCCAATTATGACTTATACAAACAAGCTCACATCATTATGTCATACGTTTGTATATATTAAAAAGAACACTACTTAAATCACTTTTTATTTTTCTGAGCTCAACTACTAATAATGTTATTCACCTTTTTCTCTGGGTAATATTCTTTCAAGCAGAGTGTTTTGCTACAATACTACTAAATAACTTTTAGATATCGAATCTTCTGCATGCAAATCGTAACATTGAGAATGTGTTATATATGGCAAAAGATTAATTTTTATAAGAAAATGATGTTTAAAGCAACATTGAGATCTGATAAACCCATGGGATGTTTCAACTAAACTTATCTTGGAATGTGTGTCCTTTTCCTCTACTCCTCAAGAGCAACTCATTTTTTTCGATTAGTGTACTGCTAAATATATGTAAATCTTATTTTTATTTTTATTTTTATTTTAAAATAAATGATGTTTTTATTTTTATATTTTATTGTAAAATAAATGATGTTTAATATTATCAATAAGATATTAGAGACGTTTTTTCAATTTTTTCCTTTTTAAAATAAAATTCTTTTTATATAACTAAGAAACTATTAAAGAGTTACTCCCCCGTTTCAAAAATGATATTTTTAGCTTGTACACACCCATTAAGTAAACTACTCATATCTAGACAAACTAATGTATTTTTACCAACTTACCCTTTTAAATACCTTGAAAAGGATGTAATTTTTTATTATTTTCTTGTTTATTTAAAACTCTCTTCATTTAAATATGGGTAAATTTTGGAAAACATCATTAATATCTTTTTGATTACGTAAAATACCACTTATTTTGAAATAAAATTAAAAAGTCAAAATAGCACTTATTTTAAAACGAAGAAATACATCCTTTTCAAATTATTTATTAAAATTAAATTAGTAAAAAGTATCTTCCTAAAAGTAAGTAAATTTTTAAAAGAACATATTCTAACTAAAAATAGTGTTTATTTTGAAATGGAAGAAGTATGGCAGGTTTTAAATGCAATACTTGGAACATACTTGAAAAATCACCTTTAAATATAGGTGTTATTACCCAATTTTAGTGTGTTTGTCTAACTGAATAGTTACTTGGTCAGCGTGGAACAATATTATGACAATCTCCAATTTTTAAGTGGAGGTAAAAATTGTTGATGTTTATATGATGAGCAAAATGTGACTATACATATCACACAAGGACAAAAGAGAAAAGAAACAAATCGTGTATCAAAAACGCATGACATTGGGTATGTGGCAAATGTCCCCATCATCAACAAAGGACAAAAGTTGGACATACTCAAGAGATAAATATATTTCTCGACAACAAGTTCTTCAATTGTAAGGTAATAGCTATGGACAAACTATTAGTAATTATTAAAAGAGTAAAAGTAAGAAGATACATTAAAAATATTTTAATTTTTTGAATCTCATATTTAAATTATCAGATACGTGAGTTTTCTATATATATGAACTATTATCAAATATTATCAAAACATACAATAATTATCAGTTATTTTCTTTTTTTATATGAAATAGCACCATCGTTTAGGTGAAAAAACAAAACAATTAATAGTATTTGAGATGCATTTTGATAAATAATTAATGATATATTTTTCATTTTTTTACTTTTATTAAATTCAAAGCATCTTTGATATAAAGAGAGTCACGTCAAAAAACGAAAAATGACTTGCATGGGACATATCCTACTATATTGTATATTGTATGATCGACTAATAAGATTGCCTCTAGAAATTCTTAAAGAAGAAGCACGGTAGTAGACCAATCACTTTTGTGATCTTTTCTGAGGATTTCTTTTTGTTTTTCAAAAAATATGCCCCATAACTCTCTCGTACTGGAGAAGGTCCCCATACGTGATATTTCTTGTCTCCGTGCTGGTCCCATTCTTCACTATTCCTCATTAACCTCTAAACTTTACATTGCCAAAGCTAGTTTCAACTGTCTTTATCAGTAGGAGCCATTAATTTGTTTGGTAATTCTTTCACTTGCCATGTTTTATTCTTACAGACATTCTCTTTCAAATTCTACAAGAAATTGTTCCAGCATCATATATATATATATATTACACACAAAAAATTAAGGAAACATTACAATAGCAACACAAGTACACAACAAAGATGAATTTTGTCCGGTTAAGTAGTGAGAGAGCTAGAAATTTTTTAGATGATAGTTAGAAACTATGTACTTAAATTAGATGATAGTTATGGTAGAGGACCAAAGAGCTAAAGAGGAAGCTGAGGAGAAAAAAGAAAAGTGGAAAGTGAAAAATAAAGACATGGGGACAGAAAATTATGTGAAATTTTTGTGCTAGTGAACAAAAGGCCGAAAGAACCAAGGCCCAAATTTTAGGAGACTGACTAAGCAATCACATGCAAAAGAGTAATTGCAAGCATAAATCTCATAATAAACGAGTCGTGAAAATGAAGGAACCATCTCGTGTAGGGGCGTGCAATGTCCTAATTAATTAGATATCCTATTGTTGGTTGGTATCTTACCACCCTCATGAGCAAGGGCGGATTCAGCTTGTCGTCTTCACGAGAATTCAGTAATTTTTGCTCAAATCTTATATATCTATTAAAATATTTATAAATATTTTATTGTGAATTCAGTTATTAACTTAAAATCGTTATAGAAATCATAAACTCAAAAT
>JACEIK010000772.1:5547-17870 GCA_018107945.1 Datura stramonium
GAAAAATTTATTATTACAATATATTGATAAAATTTATACTAGTCTTTGAAAAGAAAAATAGAAAAAGTTTACTGTTAGAGAAATTTGATTATTGAATTGAACTCGATCACTGTAGAAATTATTGAATGTAGATGATGAATTTGACTGGCAGTGGTGTTTCTGATCCAGTAATTTGTAGGAATGAAAGAATGAAAAAGAGAACATGAATTTAAAATGAAGTAAACAAAAAATTGTCTTTGTATTTAATGTGTGTGTGGAGGGGGGGAGCTTTTGGAGGGGGAGAGATTTTATCCAAAACTAAGATGAGAGTGGGACCTTAAAGATAAAAGAATTAAAAGAAATGAAAAATAATTTAGAAGTAAAAAATTTGGGGAGAATACCGTAGGCTTGTGCTTATAACTTTTAAAGAAGCAAGCAAGTTAAATTTAAGTTTTTGCATGGAATATTTTTATTTTGAGATGTTTCTTAAATTTTATTTTTTAAATTAGTGATTTTTAATTTTTATTTTTACAGTTTATTCGATATAAAATATATGNATATATGTTCAAAATATTAATAATTATAACTTAATTTCGCTAGATAAACTTTTTTACAGAATATTTATTTGAAGGTATAAATTAAGTTTTATTTAATTCGTAAGACATACCTTTATACTTAAATTTTTTTTTAAAAAAAAATTCATCAAGCAGGTTAGCTTAGAAGGCACAGTTAAGCTGCTGAACTTACGCCTAAGCACAAATTCAAAATTCATGCTGCTAAACTTATGCCCCGCACATAAATTCATGCTACTAAACTTATGTAGCTAATGCATAAACTATGTGAATTTTTTTCAAAACTTGTGCCTTGTGTTATTTTCTTTTGCCTTTTGATTTTTTTGTTTGGTTGTTGGTGGCATTTTTTTATTCACTTTTTTGTCACTTAAAGTATCAAAGGGAAAAAAATTAAAATCATGAATCTAGAAGGCAAAATTTAAAGACCACTTTAAAATAAAAGCATTTATGTGAATGGCCCAGTTAAATAAAAAATTTCATGGAGCACTTTCTTTTGGCCGCCTCATTTAATTAGTACATATTTTTTATTTTATTTTGCACAAATATTTAGCATTAAGTAACTCTTAGGTAAAAGTACATTTTACTTTTTCACTTCGTTTGCTTTTGCTTCTTCATTTATATACACATGCCTAGAATTTTAGTCAATTCCATTATGTGCCTTTTTCATGCATACTGAGCGCAAACATATATGAAAAAATTTAAAGAGTACTAAATGAGTTTGTTAGATTTGTCGTTAGTTTGACAAATTGATTATCGAGGTTTGTTTTTTTATGATATATGAAATTTATATTTTTAATGTGAGCTTATTTGGAGTAGAACTAGTTGTTGAAATTTGGAGTAAATTATAATATTTTGACCAAAAAAAATTGGATAATCTAATGAAATTTTAGCCAATTTTAATAGGTATTTCGATCATGTATAAGGGAATGCAGCCATACATGGAAAAAGAATATTAAAGGGAACTAAATGAGTTTGTTAGATTTATTGTTGTTTCACAAATTGATGATTGAAATTTGATCTTTAGACTATATGAAGTTTATGCTTTAAATTTTAGCTTTTTCTGAGTAGATTATTTATTTTGAGCGTACTTACACATCCAAATATAATTTTATGCCATGTTTGTAGTCTTGTTTGCACCTTAATTTGATTATTATCTCTTGTATTTTGATTAATTTGTGGCCAAGGACTAACAAGTGTATTTAGTGCTCGTTGTAGGTGAAAAGGGCTAAAGAATGAAGCTTAACATGAGGATGAGGGGACAAGGTTGTGGCAAAGGAGAAAGGAGTCCAAATCACTACCTTAGACGACCTAAAACAGTGGAGGTGCATGATGGGACCATGTAACGTTTCCAAATCGACGCGCCAAGCTCCGTTCCACACTAGTGGACACTGCACGGCCATGCCATAAAAAAATGAAGTGCCGAGTCCATTGTTGTGCCACGCCAGGCGCCGTACAAATTCTTGACCGTGACACGCTAGCAGATTGGTGCGATCTATGTCGTGCCATGCCAAGATGCACAAGCACACAATTGCTTATCCAGTGCACTTCCGCGATGAAGTCGTGCCACGCTGCGAGAGAGGAATGCAAAGCACCATGCCACACCAAGGGAAGCACATGCGAACTCCTTATCCAGCAAGCATGCGTGACAATGGTGTGTCACACTGCCATATTGCCGTAATGGGAAGCGTGGCACATTGAGTGCAAAATTTTGGCTAGTTTCTACATCTATAAATACAACACTTGGGATTTTATTTTAGATATCACGAAACATAATCTGGAAAGGGAGAACGGCTAGAGCAAAGACGAGGAAAGGCATCATTTTTAGGGTTCTTTTTCTTTTCTTCTTTTTATACTCTTGTTATTACATGAATTCCATGACATTGATGAATTTTTGTAACAACATGAGTGGCTAAAAACCTTCATTCTAGGTTTGAGGCCACAACCATGATTGTATAGCTTAGTTTTATATTAGTTGATTAATTATCTCTATTGATTATTCTTGCACTCTTGTTTAAATTATTTTAATACTTGATCACCACTAGAATATATCTTGAATTCATGTGCAAACTCAAAAGGGAAAACAATAGAATAGAATAAGGAATGTAAGGAGGGTGATCTTCTCTTCAGACTCGATTTGCATTTAGGATAAAAATATACCTAGCAAACCATCCTTGATTATAAAATAGAATGATATCTAAATATGTTAGAACTGGGTCCTCATGTTACCACTCAATGAGGTAGTTGTGAGATCAATTCGAGCAAATAGTTAGAGGTTCGAAAGATCATAATCATGTCATTAACCTCATAAATCAACAGTCAAGATAAGCAAATTAAACAATGTGAATTATTATCTTACTACTGCTTAAAGTTAGATATTAGTTATAGTAAAGTCCCTGTAGGTTCGACATCCAGCTCGCAAGAGCCACTGTATTAGTTGCACAACCACGTACACTTGTATGTGAACTTGGGTGATCACGTCCATATTATACCTTGCAATGAAGTATAAAGTGGTCGCTATCAAATATAGTAACCCAACTAGGTTGGGGTTGATCCCATAGGAAATAGGAAAGAAATAAATGTTAATAATGAATAAATCAACCTATAGTCAATATTTTGAAAGGGGGTTGCAATAAAAGAAAAATTATTTTTAAGCAGAGATTTTGTTATTATCAAGTTTATGAGAAGAAACTAGGACTTTGATCTCCATGATTTCATAATGTAGTAGGCTTATTTTCTTAGTGATCTAGCCTGGTGAATTTTTTGTAAGACTGATGATTAAGTTCATCTAACGTCTCTCGGCCTACATAGATAAATTTTACTCAAAATTCTCTCAGACTTTAGATGTTCATATTTTTCCCTCGTCATATGTTTTGGATTAACTATCCTCGATTAGAGCTCAAGTTAATTATATGAGGATTGGTGTTATACCTCAGGAATTCAAGAATCGGACCCGAAAGTGAATCAGGAGAAAAACTGGAAAATGTTGCAGCAGTTGCAGAACGGGTCCCCCAATGACTCGTGAAGAGGCCAAATGAGTCGTCAAGTGACTCGTGGGGAAGGCCTGAGAGGTTGAAGGACTCGAGGTCCTCACGGAGGATGTAACGACTCGTGGTCAGTCACCACGAGTCGTCATGTCAGTTGTTAGTAGGTCCCAGGGAAAGTAGCAAGGCTTATCCAGTGTACATGATGGATGGCACCTAACGACTCGTCGTCAGTCTTAACGACCCGTTAGGTGGGCCGTTACCAAGCAAGTGGAAATTTCTTGATAGATGAGGTAGTGTACTTGATGGGTGAACCAACGGATCGTGAGCCTTAGTAATGAGTCGTCAGATCGTTCATTAGGACCCCCAGAGAGTTATTTTCAGCGATTTTAGTAAGGGCTTTTCTGTAATTTCTAAGTTCTAAGGGCCTATACTACGTCGTTTTAAGCTGAGATAAACCCATCTAGGCCATTTTCTTCATGAATGCATGGGTGAGAGCTTGAAGGGGAGAAAGTGAGGAGAAATTCAAGGATTTCAAGGGAAATCTCAGCTGGGTAATTAGGAGGAGATAAGATTCTTCAATCCCAGGTATGTAAGGATATGAGTGGGTGAATTCTTCCACACCCATACCCATTTCCTATCAAATTGTGATTTATTTGTGATGATCAAGTATGGGTTTTCCTTCAATTGCATGCATCTTACATTTCTACTCATGGGTATGACTAATTGAATTGATATTGATGATTTATTGAGCTTGAGTAGATTCTAACTTAACTTCTTTACAAAATTGTTTTCTTAAAGAATTGAATCTAAAACGCCCATGTGCGATGAAGTTCCTAATAGAATGTGATGGCTATGGAATAGATGATGAAAAGCATGTTTTCACTCTTACCCATGATATTGATGATGTTTTTAAAGAAGGTTAAATTAGCCCATGCATGATGAGCTTTGGGTAGTGCCCAATGTTGAGTATAAATGATGATTTTCGTGAATTGACTCTATTTCTTGTTTCGGAGTGAAATCTCTCAATTATTATAATGTTTTCAAATAACTTGTATAAGTCCAAGTATGATAAGGTTTTGGGCAAGACCCTTATGTTGATGATGATGAAGTGATATTTCTAAAGTAGCCTTACCACATGATTTTGGAGTAAAGCCTCCCACTATTCTTGAGCTTGTGGTATGTGTCATAATTAAGCTTCTCATATGCATGAATTCATAATTGAGATGTATGTTGTCATTAAGCTTCATTTCACATGATGTTGAACCCTAGTACGATTTTATTCTAAGCTTTGTCGAGATGACATTGTTGAGCTTCATATTTATATGATGTCTAATGCATGCATTATGTCATAGCGAGCTTTGTCAATAGACAATATTGAGCTTCATTTCATACGATGTCGAGTTTATGCATGATTTCATGTTGAGCTTCATCATTAGATGATGTTGAGCTTCGTATTTATACGATGTAGAGCATTGCATGTTTTGGGAGAAGAGTCTAGCACTGAGCAGGCTAAGGGTCGATAACCCTACGCGGTAGAACTATGCGCAAACGTAGGTTTATTCTAATATATTGTTGGGACCTCCCTTGTGAGCTATCCCCGGCCCAATTGGCCCTTTCAGCTTGATATCGATATCATGGTAGCATCCCTAGCCCTGATAAGGTTTTGGACGGCTCTGCCCACTTGAGTGTAATAGTCGGGACAATGTAAGCTCTATCTTGGTATGTCGGTTAAGTGAAGAGTCTCCCATTGTCTATATCTTTTGAATTTGCATATTCATTACTCGTGATGATTTGTCTTATGCTTGTATGTTGGTAAAGCAAGGTTTGATTACTTGTTCAGCTTTTAATAAAAATGTTATGATCTAGCTTTGAGTCATTTGAGTCAGCTATGATGTTCTAAAGCCATGCATGAGCACGTTATGATAATGTTTGATTTCAGAATTTATGCATGTGTTCTTCTACTTACTCTAAAAGTTTATTTTATATATATATGTATGACTAGATTTAGTTGATTCTATTATTAAAGCGGTTTTACTTATCTTGCATATTCTGTACATTCCATGTACTGCCGCATACCTTCTATGCTGCATTGTTTCATGATGCAGGATCGGGTTCTCAGGTTCAGCCCCGTTCGTAGCCCCTTACTAGAGTTAGCATTTGTTGCTTGGTGAGTCCTCATCCTCCGAGGTCTAGACTTTCAGTTATTTTGAGCATACTTTCAGTTTCAGTATTTCTGAGCTAGTTGGGGGTGTTGTCCCATCAGCTTGTCCAGATTAGAGGCTATTCAAACTTAGACATGTATTAAGCTTATATGTTTATTCTGTTGTTATTCTATGTTAGACTTCTTATAGGTTATATTTACGTTTCCTTTATGTTTATTGAATGATATACTGAATGCTTATTCCATGGGTTGACTTGGGGTCTCTCGGGTTCCCTTGTCCTGTGTCTACGATCCGGGTCCCCTCTCGGGTCGTGACAAACTTGGTATCAGAGCCATAGGTTTGAAGTGTCCTAGGGAGTCTAAAAACCGCGTTAAGTAGAGTACTTTAAATTGTGTGAAGCGCGCCACGCTTATGATGAAGAGGCTACGAAATGTTTTAGAAAAATGTTCCCATATTTCATGATCTAGGTCGTGCGATGAAGAGTCTTTCTATCCATATAATTCGTGCTATTCGCGATTGCAGAGTCATGACTCCTCGAAGGAGGAATGAAAGGAGAAATGGAGATGGTGAAGACAATGAGGATGGCATAGGTCGTGGGCATTCACAAGTCCCACTAGTTCAGGAGCCTCAGGCACCGGAGCCAGCCGCTCACGGTGAGTTCCGGGCCGCTATCCAGATGCTTGCACAGGCCTTGACCGCTCAGATCAATCAGCAGGCTGTTGCGCATTTTCCGCAGAATGGTAATGCAGCAGCGGCTCAAGTCAGGGACTTTTTGAGGATGAACCCGCCGAAGTTTCTAGGGTCCAAGGTAGATGAGGACCCACATGAGTTTGTTGATGAGATCGTCAAGATCACCCAGATTATGGGGGTGGGTAGTGTTGAGTGCGCAGATGCCTCCTAACAGTTTAAGGGGTTGCGCATATCTGGTTCCGTCAATGGAAGGATAACAGGGTCACCAGAGCAGGTTCGGTCACTTGGAAGGAGTTTCAGATTGCATTCCTTGATCGGTTCTTCCCTCGGGAGATGACTAAGTTCGTAAATCTAAAGCAAGGGAGTATGACAGTACTAGAGTATTCCCTTGAGTTCTCACGCCTATCGAAGTACGCATCTGGTTAGTGGCTGACCAGAGGGCGTGAGTGAGCAGGTTCGTGCATGGGATAGTAGGTTACTTGGATAAGGAATGCAGGATTTGTATGATCCATCAAGATATGGATTTCCCTTTGATGGTGTTGTACGCCCAGCAGATGGAGGCAGAACATTCGAGAGAGAGATAGGCTAAGAGGGCCAGGACTGAGGGCCACAAATTCTCCTAGCAGGGGTCCAATGGTGGGCACCATCGGTAGACCCACCAGAGATTATCCGCCCTAGCTTCATTAGCCTTGAGTGTGCCATCATGACCTAGGCATGATCAGAGAGGACGAGCATCAGGCTCAAGGGTTCAGAGCAGCAGGCCCGCAGATTTAGGTGTTCCAGCCTGTCGCAGATATGGCCAAGGGCATTCAGGCCAGTTCTTGGCAAGTTCGAGTGCGTGTTTTGGGTGCGGGCAACTCAAACACCGGCTTATAAATTGTCCGGCGGTGAGACAGGATCAGGTTGGGGTCATGGCCCAGCTTCTAGTTCAGCAGCCCCACCCCCTCGCTCAGCACATCAGGGGGCATCTACCAGTGCAGCTGGCGGTCAGCGCCAGAATAGATTATATGCCCTATCATCCCGTCAAGAGCAAGAGGTCTCCCCAGACATGGTTACTGATATGTTACGAGTCTTCCATGTTGATGTTTATGCATTGTTAGATCCAGGGGCCACCTTTTCCTTTTTGACACCTTATGTAGCCAGTAGCTTCGGAGTCAGTCCCGATGTCTTTTCAGAATCCTTCTCAGTTTATAATCCAGTAGGTGACTCAGTTATAGCTAGATAGGTGTATAGAGACTGCCCGGTCTTCGTTCTCCATAAGGTCACCTTAGCAGATCTGATAGAGTTAGCCATGATTGATTTTGATGTTATTCTCAGCATGGATTGGTTTTATGCTTGTTATGCTTCCATTGATTGCAGGACCCGGTCAGTAGAGTTCAGATTCCCGGGTGAGCCAGTCTTTGAATGGAAGAGTAGTTCAGTTGTGCTTATAGGTCGCTTCGTTTGCTATATCAAGGCCAGGAAGATGATTTCTAAGGGTTGCATGTATCATCTACTTAGGGTTAAGGACGTGGAGTTCGAAACCCCGACTATCCAATCAGTTCCAGTAGTACGTGAGTATCTAGAGGTCTTTCCTGATGATTTTCCAGGTATCCCTCCTATGCGGGAGATTGATTTCGATATTGACCTCCTTCCCGATATGCAACCTATATCTATTCCACCCTACAGGATGGCTCCAGCCGAGCTAAAGAAGTTGAAGGATCAGTTAAAGATTTTCTAGATAAAGGTTTCATTAGATTGAGCCAATCTCCATGGGGCACACCGGTATTATTTGTTCAAAAAAAAGATTGGTCCCTTCGTATGTGCATTGATTATCGACAGTTGAACAAAGTCACTATCAAGAACAGGTATCGCTTACCCAGAATCGATTACTTGTTCGATGAGCTTCAAGGTGCTAAGTGTTTCACGAAGATAGACCTCAGATCTGGGTATCATCAGCTCAGAGTTCGGGAGAGTGACATCCCGAAGACAGCATTTAGAACACGGTATGGTTATTACGAGTTTTTAGTTATGTCTTTTGGACTAACGAATGCTCCTGCAGCTTTCATGGACCTGATGAACAGGGTGTTTAAGCCATATTTGGATATGTTCATAATCGTGTTCATTGACAACATTTTGGTATACTCTTGAAGCGAGGAGGAGCATGCCGCTCACTTGAGAGTAGTGCTCCAGACCCTAAAGGACGGCCAATTGTATGCAAAGTTCAGCAAGTGTGAGTTTTGGTTGGACTCCGTGGCATTCTTGAGCCATGTGGTGTCTAGCGAAGGCATAAAAGTAGACTCTCAGAAAATCGAGGCGGTGAAGAATTGGCCCAGACCAGTGAATCCTTTGGATATTTGGAGTTAGTTGGGCTTAGTGGGCTTCTATCGGAGGTTTGTTGAGGGTTTCTCAACCATTGCAGTGCCTTTGACTAAGTTGACTCAGAGGAAGGTGAAGTTCCAGTGGTCGGAGGCTTGTGAGAAAAGCTTCCAAGAGTTGAAGGCTCGACTTACCTCAACACCATTATTGACCCTACCCGAGTGTAACGATGGTTTCGTGGTGTATTGTGATGCTTCCCCAGTTGGACTTGGATGTGTGTTGATGCAGTGTGGGAGGGTGATAGATTATGCCTCTCGATAGCTGAAAGTGCATGAAAAGAATTATCCAACCCATGCTCTTGAATTGGCTGCGGTGGTGTTCGCATTGAAGATATGGCGGCATTACTTGTATGGGGTCCACGTGGATGTATTTACGGACCACAAGAGTTTTCCATATGTGTTCCCACATAAGAATCTAAATCTTCGGCAAAGGAGGTGGTTGGAGTTACTTAAGGATTATTACATGAGTGTCCTTTACCACCCGGGCAAAGCTAATGTGGTTGCGGATGCTCTTAGTAGACTCTCAATGGAGAGTGTGTCCCAAGTGTACGGGGGAAAGAAGGAGTTGGTGAAGGATGTTCATCGGCTTGCAAGGCTGGGAGTTAGACTGATCGATTCGACCGATGGCGGTGTTGTTGTGCATAACGGGTCGGAATCGTCCTTGGTAGCTGATGTTAAATCCAAGCAAGATGAGGATCCATTATTGAGGAAGCTGAAGGAGCCGGTACGGTATAAGAAAGTGGAGGTTTTCTCCCAAGGGGGAGATGGTGTGCTATGATACCAGGGTCGACTATGTGTTCCGGACGTTGATAATTTGAGAGTTCGGATATTGCATGAGGCACATGGTACTAGATATTTTATTCATCTAGGACCACAAAAATGTATCGGGATTTGTGAGAGATCTATTGGTGGGATGGTATGAAAAGGGATATTGCGGAGTTCGTAGAAAAGTGTCCAAACTATCAGCAAGTGAAAGACGAGCATCAAAGACTTGGAGGTGTACTTTAGGATATTTCCATCCCCATTTGGAAGTGGGAAGAAATCAATATGGACTTCATTACAGGTCTACCTTGTACTCCCGGCAACACGACTCCATTTGGGTTATGGTGGACAGGTTGACCAAGGCTGCACACTTCCTACTGGTCAAGACCACGAATTCAGCAAACGATTATGCTAAGTTGTATACTCAGGAATTGGTTCGTCTTCATGGAGTGCCTTTTTCTATTATTTCGGATCAAGGTACTCAGTTTACTTCTCAATTCTGGCGTTCGTTTCAAAAAGGGCTCGGGACTTAGGTTAAGCTAAGCACAGCTTTTCACCCTCAGATGGATGGCCAAGCAGAACGAACCATTCAGACTCTTGAGGATATGTTGAGGGCATGTGTGATGGATTTCAAAGGTAGTTGGGATGATCATTTTCCCTTGATCGAGTTTTCTTATAATAATAGTTACCACTCTAGTATCTAGATGGCACTGTTCGAGGCCCTCTATGGACGAAGGTGTAGATCTCCCATTGGATGGTTCGAGGTTGGTGCGGCAGCCATGATAGGTCCAGACTCTATTCATGAGGTGATGGTTAAGGTTTAGTTGATAAGGGACCAGCTCAAAACCCCTCAGTGTCGTCAGAAATAGTATGCTGATGTGAGAAGAAGGGATTTGGAGTTTGATGTTGACGACTGGGTGTTTCTAAAGATATCTCCCATGAAGGGAGTCATGCGGTTCGGAAAGAAAGGTAAACTCAGTCCCTGCTATGTTGGTCAGTATCGGGTTGTGAGAACACTTGGTAAGGTGGCGTATGAGTTGGACTTGCCTTCAGAATTGGCCTAAGTTCACCCCTTGTTCCATGTAATTCTTTTGAAAAAGTTCTTGGGTGATCCAGCCTTGGTGGTTCTGATAGACAGCGTTGGTGTGAAAGACAGTCTCAGTTATGAAGAAATTCCGGTTGAAATTTTTGATCAACAAGTTCGGAGGCTAAGGAACAAAGAGGTAGCTTCAGTTAAGGTTTTATGGAGGAATCAACATGTTGAAGGAGCTACGTGGGAGGCCGAAGCGAATATGATGGCTAAATACCCCCATTTGTTCCCTACCGAATCAGTTTCAGTTTGAGGTATCAAATTTTTGCCCTAAACCTCTATTCAGTTTTTCATGTTCTGTTCATGCAAATAAGTTTGTCTTATGAAATGAAATTTGTATGTGATGTCTGAACTCTGACCAGCTACGCGGTTCTCTTCGGGGGTAGTCATTACGTCAGTTTTTGACTTGAAAATCAATGATTAGCATCTATATATACACTGTTATTGTTGTTTCTGGTTTTTCTGCTTATTTTTAACATTCGAGGATGAATGTTCCAAGGGGGAGATATTGCTATACCTCGGGAATTCAAGAATCGAACCCAGAAGTGAATCAGAAGAAAAACTAAAAAATATTGCAGCAATTGCAGAACGGGTCACCCAACAACTCGTGAAGAGGCCAAACGAGTCATCAAGTGACTCGTGGGGAAGACCTGAGAGGTTGAAGGACTCGAGGTCCTCATGGGGGATGTAACGACTCGTGGTTAGTCACCACGAGTCGTCATGTCAGTTGTTAGTTGGTCCCAGGGAAAGTAGCTAGGCTTATCCAGTGTACCTGACGGATGGCACCCAACGACTCGTCGTTAGTCTTAACGACCCGTTAGGTGGTCCATTACCAAGCCAGTGGAAATTTCTTGAGAGATGAGGCAGTGTACTTGACGGGTGAACCAACGGATCGTGATAGCTAATAATGAGTCGTCAGGTCGTTCGTTAGGACCCCCTGACAGTTATTTTTAGTGATTTCAGTAAGGGCTTTTCCGTAATTCCTAAGTTCTAAGGGCCTATACTACGCCGTTTTTAGCTCGTAATAGAGGGTTTTAAGATGAGATAAACCCATATAGGCCATTTTATTCATGCATGCAAGGGTGAGACCTTGAAGGGGAGAAAGTGAGGAGAAATTCAAGGATTTCAAGGGAAATCTCAACTAGGTAATTAGGAGGAGATAAGATTCTTCAATCCTAGGTATGTAAGGCTATGAGTAGGTGCTTTCTTCCACACCCATGCCAATTCCCTATCAAACTGTGATTCGAGTCAGCCATGATGTTCTAAAGCCATGCATGAGCACCTTATGATAAAGTTCGATTTCAGAATTTATGCATGTCTTCTTCTACTTACTCTCAAAGTTTATTATATACATGTATGACTGTTTAGCTGATTCTATTATTAAAGCGGTTATACTTACCTTACATACTTGGTACATTCCATGTACTGAACGCATACCTTCTATGTTGCATCGTTTCATGATGCAGGATCGGGTTCTCAGGTTCAGCCCTATCCATAGCTTCTTATCAGAGTTTGCATTTGTTGCTTGGTGAATCCTCATCCTCTGAGGACTAGACTTTTAGTTATTTTGAGCATACTTTCAGTTTCAGTATTTCTGAGCTAGTTGGGGGTGCTGTCCCATCAGCTCGTCCAGATTAGAGGCTATTCAGACTTAGACATGTATTCAGCTCAGATGTTTATTCTGTTGTTATGCTAAGTTATACTTCCGCTGGGTTATATTTACGTTT
>JACEIK010000772.1:31629-45879 GCA_018107945.1 Datura stramonium
ATAGAGATATCGTTCACTGACGCTTAAGTTAATTAATATCGTAGTTCAGTCCCTGTGGGATCGATACTTGGCTTGAAATAAAGCCACTTTACTACTTGTATGACCACGTGCACTTGCGTGTAGTTTTCAGTCGAACAATGACTAAAAAAATCTATACCCTCTAGTCGGTTCTAAGAGACTATCCACCGAAAAGTACCGAAAATAAGATCGAAAAAACCCAAAAAAAAGCATCACAAAAATACTACAAGCTAGCAGGGATAACTCATGCATCACAAAAGAAAATCTAGGCCTTCCATGGACAATTTTAGCAATGAATACATAAATGGTAAAAGAAAATTTACTTCCCCCACCACACAAGTAAAAAGGGTGAAATAAGAACTCCCTGGGCTTAATCTTCATCATCTGTGGGAGCATAAGCAGCTTCCTCCATCTCTAAGTCATCTCCATCATCACCATCATCACCATTAGATTCTAAATTAGAGTCAACTCGAGCCTTCTCCTTGTCGTAGCATCATCATCATCGAAAGGCTCCTCAAAACCTGGAGCAACTCTACAGAGAGCTCTAGAATGCTCGCTCAATGGGTAGTCCATATTCAGTTGCTGTAGCTGCTCCTCAGTCACCCTGCTCATCCTCAGCTGCAATATTTGCATGCCATACAAGTGACTAAGAACATTATCAATGTGCGTATTATTCTTATTGATAGACTGTATAGGACCATATACACCCTCAGGATCCTTTGTCCTTGTCACATCTAGCTCATTTGGGTCGTACCATGGCCTATAATAAACTACCTCTTCATCAATCTGCTGGTCTCTCAAAAATCGGGTCAAGAGACCCCAAAAATAAATCTCTATTCCTTCTTCACCCTTGCTCTCCTCATAACATCCTTGATTATCACCCCACATTTACCGGCCTCCCAATCATCAAAGCAAAGAAAAGACAAACTCTCTCCCAAGTCACATATATCACATACTTCCCTGGCACCAAACAAGCACAAAAAAATTTCAACTATATTCTGGCATCCCTGCTCATTTGCGCATAAGGAAAAGACACGTGATACCCGTATTGTTGGCGGCGGGCCCATCTTGCTACCGAATTTGGGCCACTGAGAGTATATTTAATCTCTCTATATGGAGATCTCAAGATAAGGTCTTTCATGCCTGGTGGATCAATACTAGAAGTACCAAGCAATCTATTCAAAGCAATGGGCATAAAATTCACAATTTTCCCTCTAATCTTGACTTCGTTAGTCCTTTCTTTAGGTTTCCAATTTATCAAAAATTCGCTCATTATATTCAAATTACATTCTCTCGGATCAATAAAAAGAAAATCCAACCCAAGAGGTATGCATTCTGTCAACAATATGAGGAAATTCAGATGCTAAGCTATCTCTATCATCAAATAACTCATGAGAATATTTTGAGTTTTGATGATCTTTAAACCACTTTCTACCTTCTTGCTCTGAGATTCAACGGAGTCCATAACGTCATAGTGGTTGTTGTGGCATGCTAGCACCCCCCATTAGTGCCTCTTGACCCACTCTTAACCTTTAATTTCCATGGACCTTTCCCTTTGCTAGTTTTTGGAGCCATATTTGGTGAAATTACAAGAATAGTGAAGATTTTTATTATTTGGGTGAAGAAATTTGGAAGAATTTGTAAAGATGATGAATTGTTGGAGACAAATCTTGAGAGAATATGGGGTGTGCCGCATGAAGTGGAGGAGAAGTGGGAGGAAAAATTAAGTTTTGCACTTTAAAACTCCCACTTTTTTGGTTTTACCCGCTTTTACTGAAAAATTTCCTGCCTGGGCACCCCCTGCACATCACGTTGGTCCCTGTGCCAGGCTGCCTACGTGTAACATTGGTGCATGCACTGCGAGGCCTGCGTGTTGTGGTAGTGCATGTGATGCCATGCCTGCTTTTTTCGCACCTCATTTCCAATAGTTATGCTCAAAATACATTCATGGTTTATGGCTTAATCCCTGCACACATGAACAAATACATCAACACTAAAAAAATAAAAAGAATAAAAAATTAAAATACCTTAGGTTGCCTCCCAAGCAGGTTTTGATTTAACGTCGTGGAATGACGCAGATATTTTGATTACATAGACTTCATCAAATACCTCTTAGGTCATGAGCACATGCAATGACCCTCATTCTGATGGTTAGGAATTGTATTTCTAGGCAAGGTGCCTTCTTTCCTTTGATTAAGTGCTGCCGAGATTTTCCCTACCTATTTCTCTAGTTTATTTATGGATGTATAATAATGCCCATATTACACCTCAAAAGAAGTATATAGCGGTCGTCGTCAAATAAAGAACCCAACCAAGATTGGGCTCGATCCCATATGGAATATGGTCAAGATTCCGAGTAATGTTATTATTTATGCTTTTAGTTCAGTTATTTTCTAAGGTTTTTTTTTTGTAGAAATAATAAGTAAAAATGTTGTAATATTGTGTTTATTATCAAAGATATGCAAATAACTAGGAAAGTGTTCCTCAAGAATTCATAACTACGTAGAATCTGCTACACTTGTGATCAATTCCGATACTTAGCCTACATTTCATCTAAACGACTAATTATCCCTATTATATTACTATCCTCATTCACTAGATTAGGTCTCATGAGTGTTTCCAACTAGCCATTATCAATGATTCCAAATTAACTTTCCTGTGACTGCGGCTCAAGTTATTAATTGAAAGTTGATAGTTTCAAGTCTTTCTTGTAAGTCCATTTTCCTAATCTCTACTTCTCTAGATTCAAGTAGGTAGAGAATACATGCGAGTTCTAACATTGTTCACTGTTAGAATGAAATTATAATAAAGGGAAAGACAATACACACATTTGTATTGGTTTATAATCACTTTGTGTTAACCCTACTTTGTTATTCCATCGTGGTGAAAGACAATACACACATTTGTGTTGGTTTATAATCACTTTGTGTTAACCCTACTTCGTTATTCAATCGTGGTTCCCATAACCCTAATTGTGGGAGTTTAGTTACTCATAATTGCAAGAATGAAGTTAGAAAACATAGAAGAAATCATAATTATAGACTTACAATATTGAAGGAATTAAACCCCAAGTCTCAATTTGCGAAATTGATCTTCAAAATCAAGAACACACTAATGAAATAATATTGTTCAAATATCATGACTCAATTCGGTCTCCAAGAAGTGTTATTAAACTCCAAATATACTCTAACACTCGAATTACCAAATAAAAACTACAAGGAAAGTATTTATACAATCATTAAACTCTTTCCTAAATTAACAAGGAATGCAGCACCGGGATGGCCTACGAGCCATAGTAGAGTGCTAAGAGTCGTGGTATGTAACCATAGTTTGGGTGGAAGCCTCTAATCTCTCCAAGTGTTGGTTCCCAGTATGACTCATTATAGGTCATTACGAGTCATACCCATTATCTGTGGCCAGGACTTCTGACTGTCAACATCTCTGATCTTTAAACTACGAACCCTCACTATGAGTCCTACTATGTTGGTACAACTCGTGGTATCCTCTCATGCCTTGAAGATATCACTTTGATACTTCTCTGCTTCTAGCTATGAGTCACCAGTACGAGTCATACTATGTCATCACAACCCGTGATACCTTGTCATACTCTGGGGGTCCTGAACTTGCAGATTCTCTGATTTTTTGTCACACGCACTTGTAACGACTCATATCCAGATGGTACGGTTCGTGTTATGACCCATAGAAAGTCTTTTTCTGCCATTTTGTACTTCTTTTGGCCAATCCAACTCCCAGAACTGATTTTCCCTATAACAACAACAAAAAAACCTTATATCCATATAAACACACACACTAGCATATCCTTCATTTTAAGCATCGAAAGTGCCATAAATCCATGTCACATAAACACTCTCAACTTAGGACTTTTATATGTCCTCAGGCAAACAAAAAACAACTATACATACAATGCTTAATTAGAAAGAAACCTAGATGACTTACGACCAATATATTAAGAACTTGCACACATGATCATTACCAATTACCAACTCCACTCTAAAACAAACAACACCGAGAATTTTGTGCACACATAGAACTACTCCCCATGACACAAAGGGATCTGCAGATGGCATCAAATTATCACCAGACAATTGAGCATGCCCTAATGTTGTTTACACGGACAACTAGCAGTTAATAATACAACTTCTGTACCCTCACAACAAATAAAGTCCCATACACTCACAATCATATGTACATCATACACTGAGACTAGCAATCAGCACTCACTGTCACAAAAAAGTTCAAACACTGCGCATATGATACCATAGGCTTTCCCTTATTTTCTATACTTTGATTCTTCAGACAGTCAGATTAGGATCACTATAGGACTTTTATTGGCTTGTAATGTAGGATTTGCGGCGGGAATGGTAAATATGGATAACGTGGCTCAATCCTCCTTAGCACTACACTGATTTTGGCTCCATTTCCAACCTTTCTCTCTTTTTCTCCCTTTTCATTCTTTTTTCAACTTACGGGTGTGGTTTGTTTTTCACTTTTCCCTCTTCTCTTTTTCTTTGTCTTTTCACTTTTCTTTTTCTTTTATTTTCTTTTTCACACCACATCCATCTCTTTCACTAAATAACTTTTTCTCTATATACCTCATACAGTCTATACACCCCTGTAGTAGCCACCCTCAACTTAGATATTTTACCTGAATTATGGTTCACAATATTCAAGCAGGGACCAGGGCCAAAATAAGTTCATTATAAACAAGTGGAAAGGTGAATGAGCTAATTAAAGAAAAGGACAAATTCAGGGTCAATCTTTAGGATCAAAGGATGCTTATTTCATTTGGTAGGACAATTTAGGCTAAAAGTGGGCTAAATTAAAAATGGCCTATGATCCTTTTCTAACCAATCCAACCTAAGTAAGACTAAATGAGAAAGTTCTAGATCACACACACAGAGGTGAACTAAGTAAGTACCTCACTCTCACATGGCACAGGTTATATTACACACTACTACTTGTCTAGTTCATGCACAGTTAAGCTACAGTTATCATGCTCGTACCTCTAATGTAATAAAAAGATCCGCATTGTTCATACTTTACAGTACACATATACATATCTCATCACAAAAATTTAGAGAGGGTTATTTTTCAAAATCTTCAAAATTCAAACACGTGCATTTACTTGGCTGCTAAGTACTCTTAGATTACTTATGATTAAACAAAACATACATTCTAAACATGTCAGTTCTACTAGATAGCATACCCGAGGGAAAAAAACATGACAATAAAAACCCTCGAATAAAACAAAAAATAAGTACCCCCTGCAAAAAGTTATGCATTTGTCTATAAAGCATCAAAATAAAATTGGGGTAGGAGAATACCTTTGGTGCTCTAGGCACTCCTATTGGCCTCAATAGGTGGGTTTGGTGGCACACTCTCTGCCTCAGCAATTGTGGCACTAGTGGTGGACAACGCACTCAATGGTATAACGGTAATGGTAGGGGTTGTCTCTACCTCCTCAGTGATCTCGATCACCTTAACAACCTCAGTAGTCCTCTGGGCTAACTATAGCTCACCTGAAGGGTCTTTTCCACTCACAAGGTGACTGGGAATAATAGCAGAGCTCCCCACTTCTCTCACTCTCTCCTGTATCTCCGCCATGTGCAGGTTATGAGTCTATTGTCTAGTTATTGCTGCCCACTTATGCTCCTTCCTAGATCTCTTTCTCTTCCTCCTAGGGGTCTCCTCTTCTTCTACTCCGGGCGCCTTCTACTTACCCTTATCTCCAACAGCCAACTCATGGGTCCAGAAATCGTTAATATATAACTCCTCATCAAATAGTGCAATGGTTAGGGTCAGTAGTATGGTTGGTTGTCAGGATGAAAACTCAGCGACCTCACACCTCAGCTTGTCTAGTTCATCCTGCATGCTCCGCAATTCTAGTATATCTACAAACCGGTCATTGAGCCATAGCTCAAAACCATCAAGCTTGGTGTGTTGTACTCTAGTAGCCTCCTTGATCTCAGCTTTAACCTATGACTTGACCTGATCCATGATCATACTTACTCTTTTTCTATGAGGATCAACCACTTGGCCATCTTCTGTAGAAACTCTTGAGGTACCATGATATATCCTGCAGGCGCCTGGCTTAGTACAACCGATGCTAGAGTGGACGATGCACTCGATATGGATGCTGTATCTCAGGCCTCAGTAACCGATATCTCAACATTCTCCTCTACTCGGGCAGTAATGTGTTTTGAGTTTACAACACTTCCGACGCTTAAAATTGAGAAAATAGCATGGACTTAGGTATTTTTATAGGGATATGAGGCACTTGTACTTTGATTTCAGAAAAAATAAGTGTTGGAGCAAAAATGTGCAAAACAAGCCTTACAATGCAAAAAATCATCCAAGGTACAAGTCTCAGTACGAGTCGTACCTTGATTGTACAAGCCATACCAAGAATAATGATGAAAGGAAGAAAGCTAAAGTGAGAATAAGGAAACATACAACACTCGGTACGAGCCTAACTGGAGGCGTGGAATTATCCAGAGAAAATTGCACAAAGGAAGACTCCTGGTACGGATGGATTCATGAATCGTAGCATCAATGTACAAACCGTACCATGAGCCGTGGTGAACTTCAGAAGATTCTTCAATACTTGGAAGAACTTCAGAAACTACAGACAGTATGAGTCATAGGAAGAAGGTACGAACGTACCATAAAACTCGTGGAGAATTTCAAAAGATGTTAGAGTTCTCAGGGCCAAATCACGGAAGCATTGTACGACTCGTAGGATGAAGGTACGAGTCATACCAGCCTGCCAACACTTAGCCAAATATGCAGCAGCCAAGGACTTATGAGAAGCAAGTACCACTCGTACAATCCTGCTACGGGTCGTAGGTCTAGTCGTGACACAGTCGACACCAGAGATGGAAAATTCCCTATTAGCTTAGGAAAAGGTTTCTAATGTCTGTATAAATAGCTTTTATGTTTTATTTTAGTTAGAGAAGGACAGAATTAAGTGAGTAGACGTGTGAAGAATTATTTTGTGAATTTCTATCAAGTTTTGAGGAGCGATTCTTGGGATCAAATTCTTGAATTTCTACATTGTTCTTGAGATTATTCTTTGATATTCAAATCTGGTTTTCTTCCAATTGTTGTTGCAAGTATTTAATTATGTGTTTGTCTATGAATACAAATTGTAATCTTACAACCATGAGAGGATAAAACCTCCACAACTAAAGGTTGTGGGAATCATGGTGGATTAACATAGGGTTGCACAAAAGTGATTCAAAACCAATGAGAAAAGCTTGTATTGTATTCTCTTCTTCTTTAAACATTTCTTAATGGTGTACAACATTAGGACTTGACCGAATTATTTACTTTATTGAACCTAGAGATGTAGAGATTAGGAAAAGAGAACTAGAACAAAGCCTCGGTCATTGTAATCATTGTATTAACTTGAACTGTGGTCGCAGGATAGCTAAATTTGGAACATATTGATAATGGTTAGTTTTAAATCGCTTGTGAGACCTAATTCGGTGATTGAGTGTAGTCATCCAATAGGGACGAACCTGTCATTTGGATGAATCCTAGTTTTAAGTTCTACTAGTAAGCATTGGGATTGATCTCATATGTATACCCGAAGTAGTTATGTACCCATTGGGAACACTTACCCTAGTTGTTTGCAAATACTGATTTAAATCATGAATATAATCTAGTTTTAATTGTTTTCTTTAAAACCCCCCAATTAGTTGTTTGCAAATACTGATTTAAATCACGAATATAATCTTGTTTTAATTGTTTTCTTTAAAAACCCCCAATTTGGAGATAACTCACCAACAAGTTCAATTACTGGCATTAGTCTAGATCTTAACCTATTCCCTTTTGTTTCGAACCTAATCTCTTAGTTGGGTTCTTTATTGATAATGACCACTTCATACTTTGTCAGGAAGTGTGAGTTTGAGCGTCATCAAAAAGTGGTGCCATTGCCGGTATTGCTATGATTAGATTAATTGCTTGTAATTGACTTTTGGTTTTTATTTCCTGAATTACATTTTCTTTTTGTTTTTGGATATCCATATGTTGTCTCTTGGTGAATTCCAAGTACTCGTTAGAGTGGAAACCTCCTGATTTGGTTGGATCTCGAACTTGAACGAACATTGTGTAAGATGGAAAATTCGGAGCAGAGAGATGCATGTATAGTTGAAGAAGCTAGGAAAGATGAGCTAGCTTGGCAAGATTCACTTCAGGATGCGGAGGATTCCCGAGATGAGGTCATTAATGATGGTCGACATGGGAGGGGCAACAAAGGCCAAATATGTGCCACTCACTTCTTTGATGAAGATGACCCGAACATCGATGAAGTTGGGTCAACCAGAGCCATTGTACCACCACCACTGCCTGCTGGGGCCAAATTTTATATTACTAGCACCATGGTTCAGTTGTTGAACCTGAAAGGGGCGTTTAGTGGTCATGGAACTGACAATGCCAATCTACACTTGATGAACTTCGTGGGAATATGCAAGGCATACAGGTTGCCCGGAGTCATCCAAGATGCTATAAGGCTAAGACTCTTCCCCTACTCTCTACCTAGGGAGGCCACATTATGGTTATCGGAGTTGTCTAATGACTGCATTACCAACTGGAGGGAGCTCAAGCAAGCTTTCTTAGGGAGATTCTTTCCACCCTCTAGGATGTTGTAGCTTAAGGATGAGATTTACAATTTCTGACAACTGAAGACTGAGGCACTTCATGAGACCTAATTGAGGTTCAAAAAGAAGTTGACTAAGTGCCCGAACATAATGAGAATGTTGAGTTGACTAAGGAACCAAATGGAGAAAATGGGCTTGAAGCTGAACAAGGAGCCACACAAATTTACAAGGCTATTCCGCGAACACCGCCACCGTTCCCCTAAATAATATAGAAGAAGGTGGAGAATGGTAAGTTTTAGAAATTCTTGTTAATGCTCAAACAGTTATCTTATACATACAATTGGTCGAGGCATTGGAACAAATGCTGGGATATGCCAAGTTCATGAGGGACCTTGTGAAGAAGAAGAGGTCCGTGAGCTATTAGCCCCTTGATAATGTACACCATTGTAGTGCTATAGTTTCATGGATCCTGGCCCAAAAGAAGGAAGATCCATGTGCCTTTACTATTCCATCCACAATTAGCGATGTTGAGTTCGCAAAGGAACTCTGTAATTTGGGAGCAAGAATCAATATGATGCCATTGGATGTGTTTAAGTAGCTGGTCTTAGGAGCCCCCACACCAACTACCATGCGGCTGCTGATGGCCGACAGAACTGTGAAGAAGCCTGTGGGATCCTGTTCGATCTGCTTGTCAAAGTTGATATATTTATATTCCCAGCTGACTTTGTGATCCTTGATTGTGAGGTTGATTTAGAGGTCTCCATCATTTTTGGGCGACCATTCCTTACCATTCAAAGAGTCTTAGTAGACGTGGAGGCTGGCCAGTTGAAGTTCATACTCAATAAAGAAGAGCCCACCTTCAACGTCTGCCGGTCAATATGCAATTGAAAAAATACAGAGTTGTCTCAGCAATAGAAGATGAATATGAGTTCCTTGATGAAGTTTGAGTAGTCAAGAGACTTTCATCGTGCGGCGACGTTAAATAAGGAGCTTCTTGGGAAGAAACCCAAGTGGTGGTTTGGTAAATTCTGAGTAACCAAGCCACCTGCATCGTGCCGCAATGTTAAATCATGTGCTTCTTGGGAGTCAACCCAAGTTAATTAACTAATGTGTGTTGAGTGTGCAAGGGAGACAAAAACAGATGGCAGAAAAATTATTAAACAGGCAGGTGTTATGGTTCTCAGTACGACCCCTAAGAGGGTTGTACGAGTCATAGAATGAGTCATGGTGAGAATTCGAGATGTACTTCTATGCATGAGTTCAGGGTACAATTGGACCTACGACTCATAACCTCGTTGTAAAGGTTGTAGTACTCACTGTGGCTATGAACTATGAATGGAATGGACCACAATGAAAAGAAAAGACCCACGAGTCATAGTACGAACTGTACCCCAATTGTATGAGTCGTAAGATGTGCTCATAGGTCCATAAGTAATTTTCTCAATCTTTCTGTTACGGGTCGAAGGGACAAGTCGTAGGACCTCCCTATGAATCGTGGTATGAGTCTTGACGGGTCAAAAATTTTAAATCTACCCCACTCAGCCCAGATTTTTATAAATCGACCCTAGGACCTATAAAAGCTCAAGCGAATCGTACCCCTCTCCCACACTCACAACTTCCTCAAACCTGTAACTCATCATCGAGAATTAGTTGAACAAGTTCTTGCTCAAGATTACATCAAAAAACTCAAGTCAAACCCTAGTCTTGACTGACAATTGAAGTACCAACATTCAAGTAAGTGATTTTCTTCAAAATTGATAGATATAACTTGTGTGCTTGATGTAAACTTGCTAAACCCCCTGAGAGTCCTCTCAATGCTCAAATAATTTAGAAAAGGACAATGACCAGGGGTGTAAATGAATTGTGTGCAACTGGGTAGGAGCTTGATTTTATGAAAATTATGCATTGAACTATTAAAAATAAAAGTTACAGGTTGTGATTAAAAAGGGGAGGAATGAGTAGTTGTAAAACTTGTTAAATGCATGCCTGAACCTGAGAAATTTTGAGTACCCAAAATTAAAATAAAACCCCCTGCAAACTAAACAAAAATTAAGGTAGGGGCAGGCTTCATAAGCCTTCCTACGACTAGTGGTTTCATACTACCACTTGTAGGATGGCTCATTGGGACTGTCCCAAGCCAAATTTTAAATAATCATGAGGTACGAATCCTAGTATAGCTCGTGGTTTACCTCTATGAGTCGTACCTGGCAGTTCTACCAAGAATCGAAAAAGGGCCAAGTACACAAGTGACAATACAATCTCTCCTATGATTCGTGGAATCGATTTACGAGTCGTACCATATGTCCTGGAAAAATACAAAAAATAATATTTTAAAGGGGCATCCTCATATGACTCGTGGTACGGACTGTACGTTCATGGAACGAGTCGTACCTCAGAGGTGTGACACTAACCTGAGATAGTACGGGTCTTTGTACGAATCGTACCTCCAAGTTATGACTTATAATGTTGACCTGTCAAAAACTACAGAGGAATTTTTTCTTGTTTTCTTTTTCTAAAATATGGAATTCTAACCTTTTTATCCACAGGTATAATGACGATGAAGCGTAAAGCATCAAAGGCAACTTCTCGGAGGACATTACTTGATGAGACCTCTGAATCCGATCAAGCGGGCATCTCCCCTAGTGGTTCATTCGAGGAATATAGGGTTGACAAATCATACACTAACGGGACCCAAACCACTAGGGCGAAAGTCAAAGCCCAGGCCGTGGCGGCCACTGCCACATCTGTTAGTGCTCCCCAATTTAAGGAGGGAGCTGAGGAAAGAGCTCAAGAGTCAGGAAGCGACTCTAATGAAGAAGAGAGGTCCAAGGAGACCCAACCCGGAGATGCAAGCAATGATGTCGGATTAGAGGAGGAGGCACCAAATGCTGAGCAAGAGCAGACTTTACCTAGGGAGGACCGCACTATCCGGTGGAGAGTACAAGGAGCCCAGGAGATATATGAATAGGGAATTACTCTCATGCGCAAAAACAAACCTAGAGAAGCATTAAAGAAGAGCCGAAGATCCTTACAAATTCATTGAAAGAGGTGGAGGAGATGAAGTAGATATTTAGCTTCTACGAATTTGAGTGGACGGATAGGGCCCCGGACCAATACACTCCAAAATATTTTTGAGAGTTCTATGCCAACTACTTGTCAACTATAGAGCAGAGGGAGAAAGAGGGGTATAAATTGAAAGATCAGCCCAAGCTGGAGAGCATCCTGGTCAGAGGCTGAGAGGTTGATATATTCGAGCGTACTATTGCTCGGATATTATTTGGGCCCTAGTTCATATCACCACATGCTATGCCAGAATATGATTATCGAGTGGAGGCATTGAAAAAAATCAAGTAGCTCGGCTTTAATTAGAGAAGGAGGAAGATACAGTGGTTGTCCTGTGTGATCGTTGAGGATAAAAAATAGGCAGGGTGAGTCACTAGCGAAAAGCAGGTCACAAAAGAATTAACTAAATTTTATAGAAAAGGCCTGCTGGACATTAGTGCGTCACTGGCTGGCACCGACGATAAATGACAATACCCTCAATGTGAATAGAGCAGCTTTGGTGGCCTGTATCATATCCAGATACCCCATCAACATTTTGAGTGTCATTGCAGAGGAGATGCGAGATTAGACTATGGGATTGAGCACTACCATCCCATTCCCAAGTATGGTTTTTAGATTATGCATGGAGGCAGGCATCACAGTGCACCGAGGTGAGGAGCGCCTAATTGGAGGAAAGCGGATCACTAACATTAGCCTAATCCTGGATGAGATGAACCGGATAAGTCGGGCCCAACTTTCCACCGCAGTCCCACTAACTCAGCCAGTTGGAGGTGAACAGGTGAATGCCCCCACTTCACAGGAACAGGGAGAGACACCGGCTATACATGCCAGTTATTCAGATGCAGCTCCCAGCACTTCTATTGCACTACCTACGAGCCTCTTGAACCAGACAACAGCCAGGTACATCCTAGTGCCTCAAGAATTTCTCCAAAAGCTGGCCAAGAGACTGACCATGACCGAAAGGAAGATTCAATCAATGATGGAGAATGTTAAGCCTGGGTGAAGGTTGAGATAGAGACAGCAGCACAGGCTCTGCATGCCAGATTTGACGGATTTGAAAGTAGATTCAATATGCGCATGGCCGAGCAGACTGATGTGGGTATCCTTCGTGAGGGGTTGGAGGCTCTTCGGAGCCAAGTGGATGAGCTGTCATCACGGGAGCCGGAACTCATAGTAGCCAGTACTCTTCCTAACCTCGATGCTGATATAGACGAAGAGTTAGATTTGGCGGCCTACTAGGAGCCCATAGGAGAAGTGAAAGAAAATGGGAACAAGAGGGTCTCCAAGGATGTTGGAGATGAGGCCCCAAAAAAGAAGAAGAAGATAGAGAAAAGAGAGCGCAAACGGGCACGAGTAGAGAGCCTGTAGACTCACGACACACACTTGTCAAAGCTGCAGGAATGAACTAGAGGAGAAGGTAGCTCCACCATGGCCCAGACAGAGCTTGCTAGTGGCAGGGACCCTTCGGGCGAGCCACATTCATCCCTGACCATTCCAGAGTCTGTAGAGATGGTCGAGTCAAATGAGGGGGTAGCCACTCGCCTTATTGACCCACCATTGAGTGTGCCGGCCACCGTCAGCGCCATGATTACAGTGGAGGCACCTCCTCCGTAGGATGACAGGAGCACTTAGTGCGCCGTAGGTATGTTCCCTTCACTCTGTGTTTACATTTTATTCTTCGGGGATGAAGCATGCTTTTTAAAAAGAGGAGGGGGAATACATGTATTTTTTGGTTTTTAATTCGTTTGAGGATTTTTCTTGCCGTGTTTCTTTTCCCTAGGGAATTCTTTCTAGTAGAAACAACATGTTTAGGATTTTATTTTTGCGTTTGTTTAATTAGAAAGTAACTTAGGAGTACTCATCCAATAAATTGCACTAGTTTTGATATTTTAAAAAATTGACCCTATTTGAAAATTTTTGATGATTAGCTGTGTACTTGTGATTGCATGCATGATTTCTGTGGATCTTTTTATGTCATTTAGTATATTAGCATGTATAATTTTTTTAAGCCATGAATAAATAAGACAGGTAGAGTGAATTCAAGTCATGTACCATAAGTGAGTGAGATCTGATACTTAGTTCAATACTACATAGAGGATCTAGAACTTGCCCGGTTGACCTTTGCGTAGGTATTAGGATGGTTGGTTAGTAAATGATCATAGGCCGTTCTTATTTAGCACATGTTTAGCTTAAATAACCCTACCAAAATGATATGATTCCCTTGATCCCAATTTTGAACCTTAAATAGACCATTTTTATTTGATTAACTAATTAACCGTACCCATTTTTTGTAATGAAAATATTTTGGCCCTAGTCCCTCCTTGGATGTTGTGAACCTCAATGATATTGGGCAGAATTGCATGCCCAAGTGATACACAAATGCTTCATTTTGACTTGTTTATCTATCTTTATGTGTGCATTCTCATGTGATTTTTAGAAAATGCGAACTTATACTAACCAACATGATTAGTGTTGTTTTGCAGGTAAAATGGAATTTTGGAAAGCTAAGATACATGTTGGTAAAAATCGGGAATGGACTTGGAAGCAA
>JACEIK010000772.1:70310-101905 GCA_018107945.1 Datura stramonium
ATTTTTTTTCTTTTTAAAGTTGTAATAAATAAATGAAAAATGTAAATTTGTAAGAGAGTAAAAAAAGTATTAAAACAACTAGTACATAATTCTCAGCCCCCTTTAACGTCCCCCATTTTCCACTATATCAATGTTTACTACAATATTACAATTGATAAAATAGATAAATAAATATATAAATAAATACAATATGTTAATTTTAGCTGCTGGACAGCCTTTCCTTGTCTCAGCGACTCTCCAATGGAATCCCAAAGTAAAATAACCGACACCTGTTTAAAGGTTAATACAATAGTAGACACGTAAAAATAATCTCATATTCTTAACCGCAATTCTGGATAAATTAGTAAAATTATTTTAAAAGCGTATTAAACACATAATCATGATAAGAGAGAGCAATCAAAGAGAATAAATGACAAGGTAAATGCCATCTTGTAAAGATAAGCAAACTAACCAACAGATGCCAAAATTAAAAGAAAATTAACAGTTTAATGATGTAACAAATTGCCTTGATTGGTACCCAGTCCTCAACACGTCAAGATCACAAGAATTCAAGGATTCCGAGCAGTGCTTGTATTGAGGAGGGATGGAGGAGTTATAGAATTATATTGACGAGTAGAGAGCAAAGAGATGCTTAGACACAAAGAAATTTTCGAGTGTTATGCTGCTAAAGGAGTAGCAATGTTCGAATGAAGTGATAAAGAAATAACCAATGTTTGAATATGATCATAAAGAATAATCCATGTTCCCATTAGTCTAGAAGAAGGGAGAAGTCATGCTTATATAGTTAGAGGAATGCAGGTAAATTTAAAAATATATATTTAATAAAATCAATCGGGGACATTATTAGGGATAGACGAAACCAATTAGTGGTAAAAATAATAAGCATTTGTCATAAGAGGACACATGTTCCTTTAACCAAATGAATTGAGTGTAAAAGTAAGAATAATTTTTATCAGAAACAACTATGTATTCAAATTTAAAGGGATCAATAAAGAACAATTATTTCCTTAAATAGTAGATGGAATCAATTAGACCATAATTTACCAAAAAATAGATGAGAATTGAAGGTGTAAAATTGGTTAAAGAAAAGGAATGAATAATCAGCAGAGTTGATTTAGGTAAACATTCCTTTAGTTATCAAACCAAATCAAAATATGACAACCAATTAGAAATTACCATAACAAGTCATATACTAAATCAAATAAGAATTAATCCCAGTGATTTTAGTCAAACGATGAAGGCATAGGTAAAATATAGAAAATATTTCACATAAATGATAATAGTATCGAGATAAAGAAAGAGCATGAAGGGAACATTCTAATCGGTCGAGTAGAGAATTTCCTCAAATAACATAGTTGAATGAATTAAGAAAAAAGATCGACATAACTTAATCTACCATTATAGACCGAATTAATTAAGCAAAGATGATGTGTTGTGGATTTACAACACGGACGTTCAAAACTAAGAAAATAGAATGGACTTAGGTGTGTTTATATGGATATAAGGCTCTTTTCCTTTGGTTGCAGGATGAATTCGTGTTGAATCTGAAAATTGCAAAAGAAAGCCTTAAAGATACAAAATATACTCAGATTGCAGACCATAGTACGAGCAGTAGGAAAGACCTATGAGTTGTACTGATGGTCATGAAAAGCTACAGAAGGCTAAGTTGAAGAGCTCATTCCTTCCCGACTCGATAGGCATTGCAATCTCGAGAGAGGAAGAAACAATTGACCTCCGACAATAGGTTGATGGGGTGGGCTACGATGGATACAGTGAAATCAATCCTTATTCCGCAATCCCTCTCACCGGTTTAAAACATATATAAATCATGAATTCTTCAGAGCGGGCCGGCAGAGATGCAATGTACGAGTCTCAGTACGGGTCATACCAAGCTGGTATGAGTCGTGGTGATGAAATCGTGACAAGATCAATAAGATTTTCATAAGGTGCTGACTCCTGGTACGAAAAGATAGTACGACCCATGGGAAGAAGGTACGAGTCGTACCATGACGGTCGTGATGAACTTTAGAAGAATCCCAAAGTTTCAGAATTAAACTATGGGAGCTTAGTACGGGTCGTATGATAGAGGTACGAATTGTATCAGGATCCAACACTTAGCAAAAATTAAGCCAACAATGCAAGGTACGACAGGAAGCTACGAGTCGTAGGAAGTTGTTACGGGTCGTAGCATTGCTCATGACGACTGCGGCACCAGATATGGAAATTCATCCAGTTAACCTAGGAAAAGGATTCTTGTGTATCTATAAATACGTTTTAGGTTTTATTTTTTGGTAGACGATCATAGAGAAGTAAAAAAGACACAAAAAGACAAGGAGAGAAGAGATTTGTTGGGGAATTGAGTTGATTCAACTTGTGATCAACCTTTTCTTGAATTTATATTGTTCTTGCTACTTGTTCTTCAAGATTTTGCTGAGTTATTAAAGGAAGTGTTTTTCTCATTAATTCTTGTAAGTATTGATTTATGTTCTTAATCATGAAGACAATTAACAACCATAAAACTATGAGAGGCTAAAACCTCCATAGCTAGGGTTGTGGGAACCATGGTGGATTAACAAGCTAGGATTACACAGAGTGATCTTAAAACCAATACAAATACTTATATTTTATTCTCTTCATACTTAAATATTTCTTAATGGTGCGCAACGTTAAGATATGCCTGAATTCTTTACTTGCTTTGGTAGAAGAGGTAGAGATTAGGAAAAGAGAATTACAACAGAGCCTTGATTTTGATAATCATTGTATTAACTTGAATGGTGGTCGCAAGATAGCTAAATCCGGAACTTAGAGATAACGTATAGTTTGAAATCACTCATGAGAATTTATTGAGTATAGTCATTCAATAGGGATTGGTCGATCGTTTGAAAGAACCTAAGTTATCAGTTCTATAAGTAAGTATTGGTGATTATCACGAGTGTATACCCAAAGAAGTTATGAACCCATGGGGAACACAAACCCTAGTTATCCTTTAATATTGACTCAACATTAGCATTTTGATACTTGTTTTATTATTGATTTCTTTTGGAATCCCCCTATTTTGAAGTAACTACCTCACAAGTTCAATTACCGGCTATAATCCATTTCTTCCTATTCCCTGTGGGTTCGATCCCAACCTCTAGTTGGGTTCTTTATTGACAACTCCACTTCTCACTTCAGTAAGAGGTGCGGTTTGAGCGTTATCAAAAAGTGGCGTCGTTGCTGGGGAATACGGCTGAAACTAGGTTATTAGCATGTAATTAACTTTTTGGTAGTTATTTCTTTAATTATGTTTATTTTTGTGTTTTTGATACCCACATGCTGTTCTCCGGTGAATGCCAAGCACTAGGATTAGAGGAGATCCCCTTGTTCCAATAAATCCAGAAATCGAAAGAGCACTGCATAGAATGGAAAACCACGAGCAAATAGAATCCCGCATAACTGAAGAAGCTAGGCAAGCCTAGCTAGCTCGGCAAGCTGCACTACAACATGCGGAAGATGAAAAATATGAAGTGGTAAATTTTGGACCATAAGGGAGGGGCAATAGAGCTCATAGATTTTCCCCTCAGTTCTTTGACGATGATGATGATCCATACATTGATTAAATTGGGTCAACTGGAGCAATTGTGCCACCACACTGCCCGCGGGGGACAAATTCAATATTACAAGCACCATGATTCAGTTACTAAATATGAAAGGGGTGTTTAGTGGTCACACAACGAATGATGCCAACCTGCACGTAATGAACTTCGTAGGAATATGCAAGGCGTACAGGTTGCCCGAAGTAAGCCAGGATGCAATACGGCTCAGACTCTTCCCTTTTTCTCTATTAGGGGAAGCTACTTTATGGTTATCGGAGTTGCCCAACGACTCCATAACCAACTGGAGGGAGCTTAAACAAGCCTTTTTGGAGAGATTCTTTCCCCTATCCAGGATGTTGCAGCTAAAGGATGACATCTATAATTTTCGATAGAGTAAGACTGAGGCACCCAGATGATTGTTTGTCAGAAATTTTTTACAGGTCTCTGAACAATAGCACCAAGGCTGTAGGAGACACAGTAGTTGGAGGAGAATTGATGAGTCACACCTGGGAGCAAGCTGCCACCATTCTTGACAGGGTGACTAAGACAAACAGGGTCTGACATATGAGGGAGGATAATAAGTTGTAGGCACATATGTTGTTGGTTTTCCTGAAGACCAACGAAGAAAAGAATAAGAGCGCAACTAGGAGTTGGCTCATATGCACACATCATTGGACTTGCTAACAAAGCATATTATGGGAGTCGGAGCCAAATAGGTCAATGCAGTGGGTACTCAAGGAAGAGAGCTAGGTGGTGATCACTCTGATTTTGAGGAGGAGGCAAACTTCTTGGATAGCCAGGTGGCAGGTTTTCAAGCCAACACCCAAGCGTCTGGATAAGACATTGGCGCCAAGGTTCTGGAAATCAATGTCAGAACTAGTATAGAGACACTACAACAGAAACAGGTTCAGAGACAGGAGACGAGTTCGTGAGCGCGAAGGAGATTGGAGGCAAAATGATGGATACCCCAATGAACGGGCTAGATTTTATGTGCCTCCCAATGCACAAGAAGGGGAGGCTGGGCAATCAAAGTTGGAGAGCTTGATGGCCGAGATGTTGAAGAAGGTGAGGTCCGCTAATGATCAGCTGAAGGAGATCCAAGGTGACTTGTCAAGTATGGGTCAAAAAGTGGAATTTCATACTTCCGCCATCAAGAAAATTGAACACCAACTGTCGAAATTGTCAACATCAATGAACCCTAGACAAAACGGTACACTACCAGCAACACTGTCCAAAATTCAAAGAACGATGCACATTGTATAGCGGTGATGACTAGAAGTGGTAAAACCATAGTTGACCCCCCATTTCCAGTTGAAGCTGAGTGGACAAAGAGAGCATAATGGAGTATGATGATACAAGTGCTGAGAAAGAGACTGGTGAGTTGCAAGAGGCCCCAAGAGATGAGAATGAACCTGACATGGATCAAGGGGCAATGCAAGTGCAAAAAGCTATCCCACGACCACCACCACCATTCCCCTAACGGATGAAGAAGAAGGTGGAGAATGGTAAGTTTCATAAATTCCTTTCAATGCTTAAGAAACTGTCTGTGAATATACCATTGGTCGAAGCATTGCAGCAGATGTCAGGATATGCAAAGTTTATGAAGGACCTGGTGATGAAGAAGAGATCTATGAGCTATGAACCTGTTGACAATGTGCATCACTGCAGTGCCATAGCTACAAGTCATAGCTACAAGGGTCTTAGTATAGAAAAAGAAGGACCTGTGTGCCTTCACTATACCATGTATGATTGGCAATGTCGAGTTCACAAGGGCACTGTGATCCGGGAGCTAGAATTAATTTGATGCCCTGGTTGTATTCAAGAAATTAGGATTGAGAGCCCCCACCAACCAACATGTGGCTACCGACGCCGATAGAACAGCTTGGGAAGAAGCCTGGGTGGGCATCCTCGGACGATGTGCTTGTCAAGGTAGATAAATCTATATTCCTAGAAGACTTCATGATTTTGGACTACGAAGTTAATTTTGAGGTCCCATCATTTTGTGGAGACCATTCCTATGACCTAAGAGCTCTAGTAGATGCTGAAGTCATCATGAAGTTTAGGCCGACAAAAAGAGGTCACATTCAACATCTGCAAGACAATGAAGCAAACCAAGGAATTAAGTGTGATTCGCCGTTGGAGGATGAGTATGAATCACTTGATGAATTTCAGTAGTCAAGAGAATTGTGTCGTACGCTGATGTTAAATCAAGCGCTTCTGGGAGGCAACCAAGTGGTAGATTGGTGAAGTTTGAGTAACAAGGCTACCTCCATCGCGCTACCTAAGTTAAATCAAGAATTTCTGGGAGGCAAACCCAAGTTATTGAACTAATGTGTGCTCAATTTGCAAAAATTAAAATAGGAGGATGAAACACAATGCTATGGCTCTCGCACGAAACGAATGAGATCCTACGAGCCGTATAAAGACTCGTGGTGAGGTTCAGAAAAATAATCCCAAGCTCGACCTACGATTCACCCTGCCTTAATTCATACCGATGGTATGTTGTAATGAAGTGCATTTGTAGGTCGCAAGGTAAGTTTTCATTAATAGGTTGCATACGAGTCCAAGGGACGAGCCGTAGGTTCTTCCCACACCAGCTAATGAAGCCATGACGCGGTTAAAAATTGCATTAATACCTCCGACTCAGCCCAAATTTTTTTTGGACATTGGGCCTTACCTATTTAAACCCCATAAACCCTCTTCCATGCTCAAGCATTCAAACACATGACTCAACCTCACTTACCCTCCCGTAACTCAACAACACCGAAAGAATCAACCAAAATTCTTGCTCGACCCAAGTCAAAAAAATCCTAGACTATCATTTACGCTGATGAAGTATAAATCAAGTAAGTGAGTTGTGTTAAACATTGTTAAGAGTCAATTATTGATATTTATGGTGTCAAACCCCTATGAGTCAAATTACCAGGCTTGAAATTTGATTTTTAAAAATGTATTAAATGATTAGGTTGTTGTTACTATGGGTTCTTCGACTCAATGGATGCTAGATTCTAGATGAATTGAGGTTTTGAAACTTAATGAGTTACAGGTAGGTTAAAAGGGGAGGGGTGTACTGGTGGATTTTGGAATTTTTGTTTCGCTTGATGGTTTTCTTCGTGTTTCTTTTCGTTAGGCATGCTATCTTGTAGAATCGACATGTGTAGGATTTTTATCTTTTAGTAATTAAACTTACAAAAATTTAAAAATACAAAAAAAACCAAAAAAGACAAATTCATATTTTAAAATTAAACAAATTTTTTTAAAAAAACAGGTTTAATACATAAATAACTTATAAATTCGGGTAAAACATGCATGATTGCCGTGGATATTTTGATGTCGCCTAGTTTGTCAACATGAGTAGTTTGCAAAGACCATGTATCATCGTATAGGTAAGGTGAAAATAGTTCGAAAAATTATGTGTGAGTGAGAGATATAGTAGTGAGTTCCTGTGATTGTGTTGAAGATCTAAAACATGCTTGGTTTGTCTTTGCATAGGCTAAGGATGGTTGATTAGATATGATCACAAATTCATTTTTCATTTAGTCACTTTTAGCCTATATTACCTTACCAAAAGTTGCATGAATCCCTCGATCCCAAGTTTGAGCCTTAATAGACCATGAGATGTTCTTTGATTTACCGATTAACGTACCCATTTTTTGTAAATGAAGCTTCCTTAGAGTTAGAACTCCAACATAAGCAAAATGCTTAAGTTGAGGGTGGCTAGATTAGGGGTGCGTAAAAGGTTGGAACGGAAGAAAGGAATAGAAAAGAAAAGAAAAAAAGTAATAGTGAAGAATGAAGTGTGGTGAGATAATGAAAAAAAAGATGAAAATGCTGAAAATTTGAAAAGAAAGCCAAAGGAAATTTGAAAAAGTCAAAAGTTGAAAACTCACCCGCACCCATGAAAATGTGTATAAAAAGGAGAAAGTGGAAGAAAAGAGAATGAAGATAATTAAAAAGGATGAAATAGATGAATGGTGTAGCTAATGTATGTAGTGCCAAGGAAGGAATAGTCACTTATAAAATCTTTCATCTTTACCATGTCCAACCCCCGAGCCTACATTACAAGCCATATCAAGTCCTATAGTGATCCTAACCCGACCATTTGATAAACCAAAGCAGTAGAGTACTATGGGCAAGCCTATGGTATCCGACACATAATACTTGTAACTTCTTTGTGAGAGTGAGTGCCTTACTTGTTTAGTCCCACATTATATTTGACAACTCATATCCTAAGGGACTTCATTTGTGTGAGGATACATGGATTATATTTGCTTTTACCAATTGTCTACGTGGAAAATATCGCGGGACGACTTGATTTCGTTGATAGATGAATGACGCTCTGATCCGTTTATGATTTTTTGAGGTTACTTGTAATACACATTCCGATGTTGTTCCAAGCGAGAAAGGGTCAATAGAGCTTGTATAGAAAAGTAATTTTGTTTGAGTATTGGCCGTAGTATCTTAAGTTTATTTCTAGTTGAGCATCGTGTTTTAGTTTTTTCTCTTTGCCTTGAGGACATGATAAAGTCTTAAGTTGAGGGTGTTGATGCATGGATTTACAAAGACTATCAATGCTCAAAACTAAGAAAATAGTATTGCACTTAGGTGTGTTTATGTGGATATAAAACACTTTTCCTTTAAAGGATGAATTATCATGAATCCGAAAATTGAAAAAGAAAGCCGTAAAGATGAAAATATTAGCCTGAAGACCAAAGTACGAACCGTAGGAAGGACCTACAAGTCGTACCGATGGTCGTAAAAGTTGCAAAAGGCCAAGTTGAAGAGATGCAAAGTGTACGAGTCTTAGTATGGGCTGTTCGTCGGTGACTGAGCTCGTGGTGATGAAATCGTGACAAGATCCACAAAATTTTCATAAGGTGCCGACTCCCCGTTACCTAAAGACAAGCATTTACCCGTGGGAAGACAAGTCGTACCATGACTACGTGGGATGAACTTCGTAAGAATTCCAAGTTTCAGAATCAAACCATGGAGCTTAGGCACTGTCATATGTTGGAGGTATGAATCGTACAAGGATCCAAAACATAGAAAATATTCAGCCAAAAATGCAAGGTAATGATGAAGCTACGAGTCGTAGGGAAGTATGCCACGATCGTAGCATGGCTCGTGACGACTACGACACAAGATATGGAAATTCATAGAGTTAGCCTAGGAAAAGAATTCTTGTGTCGGTATAAATATTTTTAGGTTTTATTTTTAGGGGCAGACAATCGTAGACAAGTAAAGGAGACACGAAAAGACAAGGACGTAAGAGATTTGTACGGGAATGGAGTTGATTCAACTTGCATCAACCTTCTTGAATTTATATTGTTCCTGCTACTTGTTCTTCAAGATTTTGCTGAGTTATTAAAGGAAGTTTTTTTCTCATTCATTCTTGTAAGTATTGATTTATGTTCTTAATCATGAAGACAATAAATTTTACAACTATGAGAGGCTATAACCTCCATAGCTAGGGTTGTGGGAACCATGATGGATTAACAAGCTAGGGTTACACTAGTAGTGATCTTAAACCAATACAAATACTTATATTGTGTTCTCATACTTAAATATTTCTTAACAAAGGCGCTATTAGAACCGCCCACTCCTTACTCTCTTTGGTCGAAGAGGTAGAGATTAGAAAAGAGAATTACAAATGTAGCCTTTGATTTTGATAATCATTGTATTAACTTGAGCTTCGGGTCACAGGATAGTTAAATCAACTAGTTATAAAGTATAGTTTGAAATCTCTCATGAGACTGGTTGAGTGATTGAGTATAGTCATTCACGAATCGGTTATCGCCGCTTGAATGAACCTAAGTTATTAGTTCTGTAAGTAAGTATTGGTGATAATCACGAGTGTATACCCAAAGTGCTGAACCATGGGGAACACAAACCCTAGTTATCCTTAATATTGACTCAATATCATAATTTTGATACTTGTTTTTATTATTGATTTGTTTTAGAATCCTCCTATTTTGAAGTAACTACCTCACAAGTTCAATTACCTATAATCCAAGCTCTTCCTATTCTCGTGGTTTCGACCCCAACCTCTTAGTCAGGGTTCTTTATTGACAATGTCCGCTTTCACTTCTCAAGAAGAGGTGTGGTTTGAGCATTATCAAAGACAATAGTTGTTCAATATTGGGCCTCTACCTCATCACTATAGGGAAAATTATAGTTAAACAACATAGTTTGAAAGATCAAAGTTTTACCATAATTATATGTAACATGTGGTCTCGCAATCGCTAATGGTACTAATAGAGATTCTTCATATGGGCCAGAATACATTTAGCAATCATAAGGGTAAATCAAGTATTCAAGCATACACAGTCCAAAGGGGTAATAAAAACAACAAAGATATCCTAAAATCTATTATCACAGACCTAAACAAACAAAGAGAGGAAAAGGGAAGGGATAAATTCATGAAATATTAACCTTAATAGGTAATTTCGTTTCCATAATTAACCAACGACAAAGTTGGGATAAGTTCATACTAAATCGATATGGTTGAGAGATATGCTCTTGATTCCTTTGAATCGCCTTTAGATTTAGTTGTCCAGGTGGTTTGATATCAAACCACCAACACCTGCTTCATTTTGTCATTAAACTGCTTATAGTTTTCCAAATCTTCGTTTGAGAGGGGATGGGTTAAACTCTAGTGAAGAGAAATGAAGAGGAGATCTTGTGGTTTTTGAAATGGGCGGCAAAAAATGCTAAGAGTGAGGTTTAAGTCGGAGGAGCAGTGATTGAGGCGGTGTTGTTATGGCCTCGTGGTCCGGGGAGAGGAGGGAGATCTGACCGCTGGCCTCTTCGCCTCGCCGGTGACCGAAGATAGGAGAGAGTGAGGGAGATAGTGAACAACGGGTGGTGGTATCGCAAGTGTTGTCTACATCGGAGTAAATAGTGATGTTTTGGTGTATGGCCGGGAGGAGGGAAGGATGGAAAAGAAGAGGTCCGATGACTCTTTATCGAAAGAAAGAGGGAGATGGCAAGGAGGAGCACGACACTATCGCTGTTCCGTCGAAGAAAGAAATTATGTCGGTATAGTGGTGGTGGTCGCATGGAGGCAAGGGCGCTGAATATCCATTTTTTTAGGTAGATTTGGGGTGGTGATATGATTAAAAGGAAATATAGGTGATTTAATCATAGCCGCAATATCTGAGGAAATAGATGGTTAGATGTGAGATATGATGGGTGGACCTTGTGGGCTGCTCGATTCTCGGTGTACATTTGATGGAGCTGGGTAAGCATTGTGCGGATATTGTATATGATTTTGAGGAAGTAAATAGATATGACTAGAATTATTTTGAGGATATAAGCTTTGACGGATGACTGAGAGAATATTCTGTAAAATAGATATAAGGCTTTGTAGGGGCATGGACCTCGGTTTGCGGTTTCAATGAAGCTTCTAGTGGGACCGATAGGTTGGTTGTATTACAAACTCGGGATAATTCCTCTTGAAGTTCTAAAATCCTTTTTTCCATCCTTAGTATCATATCATTATACTTAGGTGGATAGCTCTTCCTAACTCGTGGAATCTCTTGGAGTGGTCATATCAATTTATCTACCTAACCATCGTCATTCATTTTCCTTCTTACTTTGGTGAACCGACTAGAGAAAGGTATGGTGCGCAGTTACGGCACAAATAAAGTTTAGGAAAGGGAATAATCGAGATAAACAATAATGAAAATAAAATCAAGAATACTCGTTGAGCATCAAATGTTGTAAATTAAATATTAAAGGAAATAAACACATTAATATGTTTCCTAATTTGGAGGCCTCTTTCGTGCTAGAGGTAGGCCTAGCGCATTTTGAAAGTCGAGTATTCCATAATGTATCATTCCATTTGCCAAAGAAAAATCCCAAAATACATAAAAATAACATAATAAAATTATTGCTTTATTCACATAATAAAATATTACAAGAAATAAAAATTACAAAAAGTAAAGTTATAGCCTAAAAGGACATGCTCTTCCTTCTTTGGCTTCTTTCCTCAGCTTATATGACGTGAATTGGTGCTTAACAACCTACATGATAATATAGTCGGGCTTACCCTTCCCACCCAAGGAGAAAATAGTCTATATTTTTAGGCATATTGACCTCTCAAAAAAAATACTAAAAGATATAATATTGTCTTTTCCGAGATTATAAATCTCTTTGGACTTTGGGCAAAGTCAAATTGATGGACTCAATACCCCAAGGATATTGGTACCTCCTAGGGATAATGCATGCATGACTTAGCATAAATTTCTAAGAGTTGGGTGTATTACTGCATCGAAAAGTTTTCTTATGCGAGAGGGCACGTGGTCACATGGTAGTAGAACTATCCATTCAACCCACGTATATGCCAACTCTCTAAACAAAGTGTTGGAAAGAAAATCTCGAGAAGTGCAAAGCACAACTCGCGTGTATAGTGTGATGGTGAAAATTTTTCAAGAGGGGAAAATATGAGCCGAATGACACTAAATGCAATTTTAATAATTAGTAGATAATGAAAAACGGTAACACGAAGCAATTAAGAAACCAATAAATATGAAGATTAAACATGAATAAGGAAACATATAAAGGTAATAAGTAAACGGATTAATCATGTAAAAGAAATATTTTAATACCTTAAAACAAATAAATAAAATACAAAAAAGTTAACCATGGAAAAAATAACTTATTCTAGGAAACAAATAAAGAAGTAACTAAAGGAATTAAGCATTAACATGGAAACGTATAAATGGATTAAGTAAGAAGATTAATCATGTAAATAAAGTATTTTAAATAAGGAAACAAATAAAAGAAATAAGGAAAAAAGGTTAGAGGTGAGAGAAAATAACTTATTCTATAGAATAAATATGAAAAATGCACACAAATTACGCATGCATCATTTTCAGGATTTAACTTATGAGAGTGGGTATATGGCACGGCTCCTCTTAAGCGAACAACTTGGAGAGTGGAAAGCTTATTACCGCCGATGTACGCCTGATCGACCAATCCACAAGACATTTTCCGACATGGATTTTAACCTGTGAACGACCGTGAAACCATGCAACCGTTATCAAGTGTGTGAGTGAGACAGTTAGAGAAGAAAGTAACATTTGACACATAATGAAGACATATATATAACACCCCAGAAAATTTTTTGGTGATCATTTGATATTTTTATGCTAGGTTAAGGAAAGTACGGTTGTATATTGGTCAGTGTGGAATGACAAGGGAAATGTATACGATCAAAAAACCAAAAAGTATGTGAAGTTCATAAGTAAGAATCAACTTTAAACGATCATATCTCCCAACATATAATAAATTTGAAGCCGCACAACCGAGGTCTTTGAGTATAATTTTCATAACACGAAACCGCTTGTCAATCGGATTTATAAGAAGCTATGGTAATTTTGCGAAGCATCGTGAGCTGCGTGACATCGGCATGACGCCAGCGCTCCACCGCCCTATTTACTTAAAATCTTATTTTTCACTTGTAGAAAACATTTTCAGCTCAATCTAAATCGACCAGCTTTCTAAGGATTCCATTTCTCTCTTAATTCCAAAGAGGCTAGATAAAGAAAATCAACGAGGAACATCAAGAAAGTTCAAGAAAATCACAAGATAAGTTGAGATTACATTGCCAAGTGTGTTAGGGGCTTTTTTGGAGCTCGTTTTGGAAAGGTTTTGAAGAAGTTTTTCTGCGTTTCAAAATCTATTAGGACTGCCTATATATCCATCTTTGAATAGGTGTTGAAATCAGGAGAAAAGGTAAGGATTTCACCCTTTTAAACCTTTCAAATTGCAAAGCGAAAATCTGAAAATTGGCAGAAGCTAAGTGAGCTGAGTTTTGCTCATTTTCCTTAGGCGTTTTGGCTGTTTCTTTTGCTTGAATTATACTTCATATTGAGGGGTAGAATTACAGAAAAACTAAGGTAAAATTTCTCTTGTTTCTCCCTCAAAAGTTAGTGAAAAACTAGTTGATAAAATGGCTAAATGTTGTTGATGTTGCCATGTGTTGTTGTTGCTAATATGGACCGCCTATGGTTAGTTATTTTGAATTCATTTTTTTATAGATTAAGCTTGTCGCTGGCCTATAAAACCACTGATTAAGGAGATTGAAGGCTGATAAATGAGATAAGAAATCAGCTAGATAAAAGTTCATCGGAGAAAGGTATGTAAGGTTCCCCGTCCGTTGTTCTTTTAAGCACGATTCATGTTTTGTGAATCGAATGATCCAAAACTGAAAACCTATTTAAAGCATTGAGGCATTATGTTAATATTCATTTAAGCTTTAAACTTTCATGTTTTATTGAGGATAAATGTTAAGATTATGCCTAGACAAAGTGAGACATCTAAAGCGTGATATTGTGTTGATTGTTGTCGTAGTTGTACATTGAGTTGGAGACACCCTTAGCATGGGCATTGTTAGCGGTCCTTACTGTATGTCGTGTATATATATTTGATGTTAAATGTATTTAAAGGTATGGTTGCTAACTGAAATTGGTGAAAGAGCCAAGATGAGGACATGTAAACGATTTTAAGCCACGTAAAGACGTCGCAAGCTATTAAGGGTAAACGAGCTTATCAAATTAGGGACACCTGGCTATGGTTGTCCTTTATCTTATATGTATGTTATAATGTCGCGAAGGAACATTCTCGTAATCCCTTTCCCTAAGCCAAACGACAAGCTAGCGAGTTTTTTGAGCTCTAATGTCCCTTAAGCACGATCTATAAATTTTGTTGAAACCTAGGTCATCCGTAGTTCCTTATGATCTATACAAGCTTTAATACATGCATTTACGTTCTATTTTCTAGCTTGACATGTTATATGCACGCAGTTCTAGTTATAGACATTTAAGGAGGCCTATGCAGCCACATGTTTAGTATTCTTCATTTTTATGTTGTACATATTGAGTTTGTCCAAAGATAAGCCATATCGGCTCCATTTATGATTTTATCTAAGATTTATTGATTTTACCTCGGTGTGGTACACCGGCTGAGGCATTTTTATTTTTACTCTAGTATGGATACAATTTGATGAATAATTGTATAAATTTTATGGTCGTCTATCTACTGCATTTCGCTTAGAATATTTGTTGTGCATTAGATGGTTGCATTTACACTTCAATAATGAGTTATTGTCGGTTTCGTTTTAAAAGATTCCTGTGTTGTTATTACTCCTCTATTTATTCCAATATCATTTTTATCTTATATGTTTACGCTTATCCACATACCAAAGACATTTATCTGCATCGACGTCCCTTCTTCTTGGGACCCTTCCCGCAAATGTGTCAGAGGCATGCCGAGGCTTAGATCATTAGACAGGTAGGGAGCCGTATTTCAAGAAAATAGTGGTATTCTCCCCTCTCTTCCGTGAGCTATGTCCTAAGCTTTGACTATTTTAGTTTTTTGTACAATTTGGGTAGGCCGGGGCCATGTCCCGTGCATTTTAGTTTGTTTACTCAGAGAGGCTGATGTGGACTAGTTTGTATAGTAGTGTGGGTTGTCTAGTCATATTGGTTTTTCATTGCTTTCGTTTAGCTTTATTGTAGCCTTGTTGGCTTTCCGTGCTGCATATTTATAATTGGCATTATTAGCCCAAGATTACCTGATTGGTTGTGACAGGTGGATGGTCAGCCTTATGTTACATTTATAGATGCTATATAGCCGGCATCTCGATCGATCATGAATCGAGTGCCAGTGTTCCCTACCCCGCTTTGGGCGTGGACAGACTTGGTATCGTACAAGTCGTGTCCTAGGGAGTCCACATAGTCATGTCTAGTAGAGTCTTGCTTATGGGTATGTTGTGCACCATACTTATAATCAGGAGGCTACAGGACATTTAGGAATGGTTTCACTTCTTTTACTAATAGTTCGTGCTATAGGTCGAGCTTATAAGTATTGTGATATTTAAATAGTGTTATTGTTTCGTATATTCCTGTGACAAGGAAGTTGACTACAAGATTGATTGGCATGACTCGTTGAGGAGTGTACTAGTCTCCTCCGACCGAGGCCTGTGAGGAACTCCGCCCAAGTATTGGCGCCTCCCGCACCTGGGCCGAGCAATGTCGATAGACCTCCAGCCTCCTCCCGCATGCAGTACTTCGAGGGTAGTAGAGTGGCGTAATCTCCCACGCCCGTGAGCCTTGCGCACTGTTTCGAAGGATAGGGTCTTAAGGGAGCTATCTATCTTATGGCTCTGGGTAGTCATGGTGTTAAGAGCAGCGATTGGAGGCAATGGAGACATAGAGGTCAGAAAACCGAGAGTTCTGTGTCTGCGAGCTCCCGAGTTTGAGCCCTCCTATATTCACCTGGACGTAATTCCGAGCGTGATCCTCGTAACTTTATCGATCGACATATAGGGTGTGTTAAAGGTGATGCGAGCTACAACGACCGAGGAAGTAGAGTAGGCGTCTCGTACTACGTGATGTGTCCATATCCGGCATGAGTTTCCGCTCGACCTCCCGCGAGCCGAAGATGCACCACCAATTGAGTGGGAAGAGTTCTCCAAGGCCTTTTATGCACCATTATCTACCTCGGAGCTTCGACAGATCGAGCGGAGAAGCTTTTGCACCTAGAGCAAGGAAGTATGAGTGCAAGTGAAAGTATTCTCTTTTCGTTTAATTCTCATTTCCGTGCATGCTCTCACATGGTTCGACGCGATGGAGGCAGAGTTTATCGGTTCGTGTTAGGGTTGGAGCTTTATATAGCTCGAGACTGTTTGGGGCATCTACTTAGGAGCACATGGATATTTCATGAATTGTGCTTTCGCTCGTAGGGCAAAGAGGATTTGGTTCATCAATTACTGGATACTTGGAGATAGCAGGAGCAACGAAAGAGAGCTAGGATCAGTGGGTCCTCATAGAGGGCCACAGGCTGACCCAGGGCTCACCATCTAGGAAGCCGGCTATGCCAATAGGAGTGCCCCACCTCAGTTTCGTGTGGGACGTGATCTAGCTCGACGACAGAGCTGCGGCGAGGCGACCACCATTTGTCGCCTCGTCCCCACCGTGGGAAATCTCATTGAGGCGCATGTACGAGTATGTTTAAGTGATTATTATGATTTAACTAGCCCATGAATTCATGCATGTTATACTATGCGCACTATATATGATTTGGGAGTAGTATCGAACACCGAGTAGGTTCTGTGGCCCGTGTTATGCCCCCGGATCTCATAAACTACGTGCCACCATAGGTATGTTGGGACTTCCTTTGTTGACATTCCCAACCCAAAATGGCCCTTTTCATGGTGATATCACGCCTTATGGTTCTAGCCTTGGCAAGGTACAAACAAGCCTCCCGACTATGTTTACAAGTAAGACTTCATGTGTGCTCATATGGGGAATGTAATCTCCACCTGTTCTTCATGATTTAAGAATATTTATGATTATGTATTTTGGCTCGCTTCATGTTAAGTAAATCTTTTATCCTATGATTATGATTACGTTTGTATTATGAATGTTTTGAAACCCGAGCCTTATGCTATGTTATGATGTTTACAATATGAGCATGATGTCCTACCTTTTTGATCATTTATGAGTTTTATAAGTTTTAAATGTCTATTTTACTTACCTTTCATCCTTGGTACATTCCACATAATGACCGCATACTTTTTATGTTGTATCGTTTCATGATACATGATCTCTAGCTTCCTCGTGCTCACCCTCTTCGCAGTTTCCGTAGTTCGCTATCGCCTTATTTGGTGAGTCCCTGTTCTAAGGGCCATACGCATGCACTCTATTGTTCTCTTCGCCTGGGTGATTGTAGGGGTAGTTGGGTTGTTGTCCCTTCAAACCTTCTTTCATGATTAGAGGCTTTTCTGATCATCGTTGTGTTCACCGTCATGTATGGGTCATGTATTGTCTTTTTTCCGTTATTATGTCATGAATTCATCTCCTTATGTCAAGTCTTCTACTTAAAATGAATAATTTATATGTATGGTCACGCCATGGGTTGATTTGGGTTCTCCCGGGCTCTTGATCACGTGTTTATGATCCGGGTGTAAGTCTGTGTCTTGACATTTAAGTACTAATTTAATACAAAACTAACTCTATTTTTCAAAACTTCTGCTAACCCATTAAGTTGATAAAAGGAGGCTTGAAAATCACTAAAGCTCTTACAATAGATGGTCTGTACATTCAAAAGCCTTGTGATCCAGAGAACCACACCATGATATGCAATCCTATGTGGTCTGTAAGATATGAACAACTTCAAAGACTTGCCCATCTATAAAGACACAGAAACAGGAAAATTATCAAGTAGTAGATGGAGCAAAATGCCACTTACATTTTCAAAAGATCGCTTGTCAATCAAAAGATGGACAAGGCCGTAGAACCATAAAATCAAGTGATGGTGCAACATGCGGATCGGACTGCTTCCAAAAGATGGTCCATCTATACGTAACCACTGCACTTCCGATTTTGAATTAAATTAGGTGATTTAAAGACTTAGTATAAATAATTCTTTTTTCACTTTTTTTAAAGAGGAGAGTAACACCAAGGTATACTGTTAAAGATAGCTACCATTTTTATTCCATATATAGCTTTGTAATTGAAGTCAAGATCAAGTTGCTCAATTCAAGTTTTCTCAATTCATCCTTGGTTTTGTGAGTGAGAATATCTAATTATTTGTTTTCTTCTTCTTATTTTGCCGTGAAAACTAATCTCGCATCTAGGTTGTGAATTCTAATATCTAAATTAGCTGGAGATTTATTGCAGTTTGAGAATACTTTGATTGATTCGGGTTTAAAGTGTGATTGGTGATGAAAGTAATTATATCCTTTCTGATTGTCTTTATTGTGCTTTAAAGAGCCAATTTAGCTTTTGATAGTATCACAAACAATTACCTAAGACTCTAACCCATGTTAAATGGGTTCACCTAAATATTGGAGAAATCCAATTGGCGCAATGCAATAGGGTGAATGGCTCTCTTTAATTTGACAAAATTAATGTAGATTGACACAATTAGGATTGTTGAAAGACGCATATTGGCTGCCTAAGTTGATGATATTTCATATTCACCATAAGCTCAATCTTAATTATCCCTTTTGAGAAATTAGGGGGCTCAAGGATACTGATTTTTCTAATATTGATTTACAACTCAAAGCATTTACATTCTTAGTTATAATATCTCTCTTTACCCTAACTTGAATAGAATCTCAACTCAAAAATCATATTTGAAATTACATGATAGTTTTGGCCTAATAATATCTCCGCGATATAATTCCTACTCGAAATTGGGTAATTATAGTATATCAACCGCGTGCACACTCACTAGTTGTGGTGGATCTAGGGAAATATCATAATTTTGCTCTATTGTCGGTGATTTTGGCATAGGCCCTAATCGAGAATTTCTTATTTGGTTTATTTGATTGATTCTATTCCCCGTCACACATGGTTTTCTATTTTTGTGAACCGTATGATCAACTAGAATCTCGGGAATATGGAAAGATGGATCATGATTATTATGCATGCCATGGGAGAACAATGAGCTATATTGGTGATCTATGAAATCAGAGGATATTATCCTTTGCACCAATATTACTTATATTAGGAATGTATTCATTGAAAGGTGCGAGGCGACTATGCTTATACACCACATGATAAGAGCCGATTCCACATTATTATGACCAAGATCCATGCTTTCACCCTTTGGCCACCAAGATTATTGGGCACCCCAAATCGAAACTCAAGATGACCAATGCACTGGATGAAAAATTTAGTCAAATATAAGATTGGAACATAGAGCCTACCTTTGATTCTAAGGGATCTAGGTTGGAAAATATGCTCAATCAGCTTTTACAAAATCAAGATAAGAAGAGTCCACTTTAAAAAATTTGACCAATATAGTGAGTGCCTAGATAGAATCATTCCAAAGACTTAATCAACATATGAGCCACATTATTAACCAAGATAAACATCAGCTAACTATTCATTTCTCTTGATGATGCTTCTAAAAGTGATGAAGAAGACAATTCCACTTATTGTTTAGCAATTACAAAGACGGAGTGGAACATATTGCACTCAAGACCTAACATGTATATGGAAGAAAAAAAGATTAATGAGGAAGATGAACCAAGTCCCAACTATGAAGTAGTACATAAGGAGGTGGTGGTTGAACCATCTCCCCATTTTTGCATGATGATGCAAGAATGATTAAGTAACTTGACATATTGAGGCAAGTGTCCTGAAGTATTTCCTTCATCGACCTTAAAAGATATGCCAGATTTGCGAAATATCTCTAGGAGATTGTAATAAATAAGAGAAACTTGAAGATGAGGTGGTCACCATTACACACAGAGTTAGTGCCATTATTTTAGGCACAATAGTGGAGAAGAAAGGTGATCTAGGAGCTTTCACTATCCCATAAATAGTGGAATGTAAATATTTCACCAAAACTTTGTGTGACAATGGAGAAAGCATTAATTTGATGCCCCTTTCTATCTTCAAAATTACTTCATTCATGCTTTTATAAGCCTACAAGCATGACGCTATAGATAGAAGACCACAATCAAACGTCCTAAGAGGGGATTATTGATGATGTCTTAGTGCATGTAGGAAGATTTATTGTCACGCCCCGCCTTGAGGGGTAAGGACTGCATCCGGGCCTCGTTAGGACCTCGAACCGCAAAACCCCGAGCCTTAGCACATCTGGTGCCCGGCTATTCTATCTCGCATTCATGGAATCAACAAGCTATATAACGACTGTAAATATAGCCTCCGGCCGATCGGGCCTATAGCCACCGTCCTCGTAACATCGCCAACCAAATCTCCACACCTCTATAGGAACTTGGCGTGGCCGACAAGGCCACCTCATGCTGTCTAGTTATCTCAACTCAACATAATGAATACCGAACATCTACGTGACCGGCGGTCACCACTACTATCTAAATAACCGCCCCCACACGGGCCAACACAATCATCAACAACACTAAACAATTAAACATACACATGGCCCCAATACCTAATCGGCACAACTAACCACAAGGAGATATATATACACACAATATGCAAGCCTCTAAGAATATCGATAAGATGGTCGGGACAGGCCCCGCCCTACCCGTACCGTACAACAAAAGGAAGGAAATAGACTTAACCGTCTAATGGATGACAGAGCCGATGACTCAATGAGTCAAGAATCACGAGGGATCGGCCTCCGTCTATAAGTACCGCAGCAATGCAGCGTCTTCTAAACGGGCATCGTTACTTACACGATACCGAAAGTATGCAAACCAAACCGAATATAAACAACATAAATTAGAAACTGCACGCAGGAAATATCTGGAAACTATCTCGGACCGCTAGAATCGAAATGTGCTTTTCGTACCGAGGAGTAAGGTAGGGAGCATAATTGCCGACGTGGCAACTGCCTATTAGCTAATAAATAACATATATACATATATATAACAAGCAAGGACCAATACCAGCCCCCATAAGCCGTAAGGTGCCAACCAACAAACAATCTAATACCCATACCCTCGGTCAAAACCAACTAAAAATAAGTCGCTCCACTCATCTACTAACTACGAGCTTTCTACCTAGCTGGTCTCCGCCGGCTATGGCCTCTCGATATAAATAATCGTGCTTGAGCCCGAAGGACTCCCAGATCAGAACCGTAAACTATAACCGTGTTTGTATTCGTACTGGGCTTCGGGCTCAAGCGCACAACAAGGTAAGCTATATTGCGGTGCCGGGACGCCTGACATGGGGACTGCTCCATCTCATCTTCGTCCTACTCGCAGACGACATACCACTCCTTGGAGTTGCGTATCCCCACCCTCACGCGTGGGTCGACACGCTACCAACCCAGGGCTAGCGAGGATGCTCAAAGGGTGCCCTCATAACACAAACAGTCTCAACAAACAATAATCACGTATAGCAAGCATGTTTTATATATGTATTTAATTGGTTTATTTGTTTAAGTATTAAATTTTTTAAGTTTGAAATTGAAAATTATTTTGTATCTGAGATATTATTTTACGCTCCGGCTATACCGTATCCGAGATATTATCTAACTGCTCCGCCATACCGTAATCGAGATATTATCCGACTATCTCGATATTACTTTACTAACTTTTAGCTCGAATATATACATCATAACATTATAAACATGCTTAAGTAAATTCAAAACGCGCTTGCTAAACTTATAATCGACTCACTCGACTTCAATTCTTTATACTTATACATCACACTATCTACCGTACTAGATTACTAACTTATCAAGGAATTAGCTTTACATACCTTTGCTTCTCGGAGTTCCCGACTAACCGGCGAGTTCGGTCCGTATTTCTACTATTTCTCCCAAATGTATTCATATATCACCTAGAACTAAATACACCGATATTCGAAGAAACATCACTTTCAATATACATATAGCCCAAATTTTGGCTTATCAAAACGGTCGAAAACTCGATATTTCCGAAAGTCCAAGGAGAAATACTCACTTTAGGGCTAGGAGTATATTGACACTAATTTGGAGCAATTCCACTTACCTTAACTCGGCAGCACGACGATTCATCGACCGAATTTCACGAAACTAAATCCGTAGGAATGCTCCTTGCCGCTAATTCTGAGATCTAGGATTAATTGAGTTTGGACCCATTTAAAGGCATAATCGAAAGGAAATCTCAAACCCGCAATCTCCCGTTTTCTCATGGTTACCGGAAATTATCTAATCTTTATGAAGTAAACCGAAGTGGAGGGGTTTATATAGTGAGGCCCGGACAAAGGGCCTCCGTGACACGGAGCCAACGCGGAGGCCCTCCCTCCGTGGCACGTTGCCATCGCGGAGGGGCTCTGCCCCGGCTCCTTCCGTGATGGTTCGACGGATTTCTTATACGGTCTTTTTCCGGGCCTTTTCCTAGCATGTATGGCATTCAAAAACTCTTAACCAACATGCGAATAGGCCATCTACATGTTGAGAATTTACGGGGTGTAACATTTATGCTCCCAGCCGACTTTGTGATTCTCAACTGTGTCATTGATGTTGAAGTTGCTATTATATTAGGGCGACCATGCTTTTCTACTGGTAGGGCTATTATGGATTCTGAATGAAATAAGAGCAAATTATGAGTAAATGATGAAGAAGTTATATTCAAAGCTTATAGAGGAATGAAATTTCTTTGAGAGTTCAAATGTATATCTGTACTTGATGAGCTAGATGACATATAGAAAGTACAAGACCCAAGTGTGCAAGAAGGTGATTGGATAAAATCCTAGCTACTATTACAGAAGCTTCCGATCCAATTGGTGATGCTAAAGGATATGGGAAATAAGTGAACTTTCTTAAAGGGCTTGGATATTATTCCCACAAGCCAAAAAATCTATCACTTGACCTTGAAAATCTATTAACCCCTCCGGCTAAGCCCTCAATTGAAGAGCCCCCAAAGCTAGAGCTGAAACCCTTGCCTGCCCATTTGTGCAACAAATTCTTGGAGTCGTAGTAGGCTTTGTCAGTTATAATATCCTTTTGGTGGTAGTCTATAAACATGAATTTTTAGATATTCTTTGCATATATTTAACAATAAAATGATTGAGTTTGATCTAATAAATGATGAATTTATACTTGTTACGCATGTTTTTTTGTGTAGGACATGTTTGCGAGCTAAAAAATGAGCTTGAATCTAAAAGAAGTCATTTGAAGTCTGAGGGAAAGACCAAAGAAATGAGTCGGGATCACGTCTAAATTTCGAGGATCTAATGCACATACGAAAAATGAAAGAAAATGAACCAAAGCACAAAAAAATAACTTGACGCGATGTGCCACACATGACGCTACGACCACACTTAGTGTCAAGCCAAATTTTTGCAGATCTTTTTAATTCGAGGTTTCAAAGGGTATTTTTATCCATATATTTTTGAGACACTGTATAAATACCTAGAAAATATGTTTTTAAGGGGACTTTTGACCTAGAGAGCTTTGGGGGAGCGTATAAGAGTTTAAAGCACAAAACTCCTTACTTTCTTCACAATTAAATTCAATACAAAATTTTGAATCAATTGTTGTTGGTAATATTTTCTTATCATTATTCTTCAATATCTTTTTATTTTTTTAGAGAGTGGTTTCTCATAGGGTTTATACAGACATAGCGTACGGATGAATATTGTGGATTTTGATTTTGGTTTTCATGCTTGAATTTGTTTATGAAGTTTGAATTAAATATCAGATTTATTCATTATATTATTTAATTGAAAGAGGACTAATTTAGTGGATATCATCTACATAATTTTGTTTGGTTTGAATAAATATTTCTTTTAAGTAATCCAAAGAGCTTTAAGAATTATTTATTGAACCAAGAGGAAAATATTCTAAAGAAGTTTTTTCTTAAGACTAAAACATAAACATGTTCTTTCAAATATATATATTCATTTGCTTTCATTAGTGTTTTTATTTAGTCTAGATTTAATCGAAAGAGATATCTAAAATGTATGTAAAGCTAATTAACTATTGGATTTGTGAGAATCAATAGGACTTTAGATGCGAATCTAGAATAAAATCATAATGTGGGATTATTGTCCTGCACTTGTATTGCCTATTATCCTTACGTCATACATTGATATTAATTTTTTCTCTTGTGATCAAATTTCTTATTATATACGTTAGTAATAAATCGTGGTTTCCAACCACAACAAATTCAAGTTCTATTTACCTGAATAATAGTAAGCAAGTTTTTGTTTGATTTATTAATTGTACCAATTCCTGTGGATACAATATTAATACTATATTATCTTTGATTAGAGAAGCACTTAATTTGTAGTGTGATTTGTATTTATCATATTTTGACGCCATTATTGGGGATTGACAACAAATAATAATTGAATAAAATCTTGTGTATTAATTCAGGCTTTTATTTTTTTATTTTTTTCCTTCGTGTAAATATTAATAAAATATTAATAATTACTTTTGTAGAATTAATTTTTAATTTTTTAATTTTTTTTAAATTCAACTTGTCTTCAAGAATTCTTTTTTGTAGTACCTAACAAGTGCTAGGGAGGAAAGATTAAACAAAACATTCTTGTGTATTGAACTCGAAGTACTTAAAGATGGAGCACACCCAATCAAGAAAAATAATTGCAAAGTTAGTAGTTGAATCATATCGAAGGTTTGATATATGTTTTAAATGCAGTAGGAATCTTCAATGATTTGACTCTCGAGAAGGCAACTATTCCTTCTATGGTTCATCTTTTGAAAAGTCTCACTCTATTTCTAACACTTACATGAATGATATTTTTTATTAGAAAAATTCTAGAGTTGAATGGAATGAATACCATAATTATGATGGAAATGAAAGTAATGTGGGACAACTACCCCAAGAGAAAATAAATCTGATTTTGAAGATCTTATGTGTAAATTCATAAAATGTACTAAAGAGAGAATGCTACAAAGTGATGCAGCGTAAAGGCCTAACTTTGCAAGTGAATCATCTAGTAAGAATCATTGCAAAAAACTCATTGTATGTGATAGTGAATATCTAGAAGAGATACTATGTGAGAATGAGCATATCCAAAAAGATGAGCAGCTACATAGAGAAGTTGATACTCTATAGGTGGAATCTGATTCAATTGAGAAGGTTGAAGATAATGTTTTGGTTGACTGTTAATCAATGGAAGAAGAGTTCATACCCCTCTCTAACCTTCTAAAATTACAACATGTACCAGAAGAGAATAAGGACCGATTGATCTTGGACGTACCAGAAGAATATCCTCATGACCTTATTATTTTCATTCTTATATTAACCTTGACATTGTGGATTTTATTGTTGGAGATTTTTAGGAAGAAGCATGGATTGAATTCATAAAAGAAGGAAAGAACAAGTTAAGGGTAATCCTATAAGAACAATTCACCACTCAAAATGTGTCAAAAAAGAAAAGAAAGAGAGGGTCTTACATATGTCTTTAGAAGCATTCACCCTAATGAGCTCTATAAAGAACACCAAGAAGCAAAAACATGGAATGAGTTTAGCATTAGGGGTTGAAATTATATGTTCTCGGAGAAGAAAAATATTCAGGGGAGTTTTTTTACCTCTTATCTTTTATTTGTGTGTAATGGGAACATGAAACAATTTAAAGTATGGGGTGGGAATGTATATGGTAGTTGTTTAGTTTTTTAAATTATTATTATTATTTTAAGTCATATAATTTTGGTTTCAATGTTTTAGGTAATAACCCCTTGATTTTTCGTTGTGCCACGGTTCTTTTTCAAGGTTTGATTTTCTTTGAACAGGGTGTAGTTTTTTTTAATTTTATTTTTAAAAAGTAGGAAATTCTGTGCTTTTGTTCAAATTAGAGGAATTCTTCCTAAAATTTTATCTATGCCTTGAGAGAAATGAGTGCTCTGTTTGTGACACCTAGGCTCACGTCTTGACTCCTATAGTGCTAGAAATAATTTCCTAGTCTCAATATGTCTGAGGAGAGAATTGAAGAATCCTATCCTGAGTGAATTTCGTGCCAATGTGGTAATGAAAGATTTTCTATTCTCTATGCTTGTTATTGATGTCTAGAACTTGCCCTGAGTGTTAGCAAAGCGAAATGATAGGTCATGTTCAGCCTAGAAAATGATAGAGGCATTTCTTTGTGGAGCCATATATTCCTCTAAGTGACCTAAATGCATATATCTTAGTCAACCCCTTTAAGCCTATAGCCCGACTTCTTTGAGATATCACACTACAAGCTTAACCTTTTTTATTTGAATTGCATTTCTTTTTTAACCTATAACCTCCGTTGAGCACTTGATGTATTTGAAAAACTAAGTGAGGAAATGTTGGGCTTTGAGTGAAACTATAAAACAAAGAAGAAAGTTATATTAAATAACAAATAAATAAATGTTGAGTGCTACTTGTAATGAAAAAAAAAACGTGGTTAAAAGAAAGAGAAGAAGAAGAAGAACAAGAAGAAGAATTCGTTGCTAGTAATACTTGTGCTATGATTGTGCTTAAAGAAAATGAAAACTAGATATGATCTCTATAAATTAAAAAAATTTGTTCAACATAAATGCGGGGTTTGAGTTGTGAAATTGTATATTTTAAAGTGCTTAGTCAGGTGTTGTCACTATTATTCATATGTATCCTACCCATCCCATAGATTATATTACAACCAAATTAAGACCTTCCTGATCTTAGGATGAATGATATTGAAATTAGTAGAGTAATTCACCAAGGGAAAGCCTATGGTGTATCTTTCATGGCACATGAACTTCATTTCTGAGAGAGTAATTTTTTCTATCTTGAGTCCTTGGTTATTATTGAATTTTATGTGTGTGGGAATATTCTCTTTTATTTTCATGAAAGGAAAAATATTTGTGAAGGATAGGTAATATTCTTTGACCCCTTTGAACAATAAAAGAGCAAGGTATGTTAAAAGTGCTTTCGAGTTGAATCCTAAGGTTAGATGATTATGGATAGGTCCTTTAATTTTTTTAAATATTCTTGGTGTGACAAGTTAGGAAGAGTTGTTTGAAGATCATTTGATTTTTAGAGTCTAGTTTAATTGCTCGAGGACGAGAAATGGATTAAAAGTGAGGCGTTTATGGTTGTATATAAACATCAATTTTTAGCTATTCTTTGCATATTATTTACTACAACATTTTTTGAGTTTGAGAAAATATATGATGAATTTATACTCATTACGGATGTTTTATTGTTTAGGACATGTTTACGAGCTAAGGAATGAGTTTGAAGGTAAAATAAGTGATTTGGAGGCTTTGAAGACTGAGTATATACCCAATGAAATGAGCCAGGATCAAGTCTGAGGTTTGAGGATCAAATGCAAATATGAAAATATGGAAGAAAATGGATCAATGTGCAAAAAATTACTTGACACTATACACCACGCATCTCACTAGCATAAAAAGCCCAATTTGCAAAGAAATAAAAATTTGCTGGAATTTTCCTTGGTGCTACAACGCCACACTTAGTGTTAAGCTAAATTGTTGCAGATTTTTTCAGTTTGAGGTTTCAAGGGTATTTTTATCAAGAGACTTTCGAGACACTCTATAAATACCTATAAAACATATATTTAGAGGACTTTTGACCTAGAAAGCTTTGGGGGAGTGTAGAAGAGTTAAAAGAACGAAATTTGTTACTTTCTTCATGATTCAATTCAATATGAATGTTTGAATCAATTATTGTTTGTAATATTTTCTTATCATTATTATTCAATATTTTTTTGTTCTATTATAGAGTAGTTTCTCATAGGGTTTAAATAGATACATTGTATGGATGAATATCATGGATTTTGATCTTTGTTTTCATGCTTGAATTTTTTTATGGAGTATGAATAATATTGGATTTGTTCATTACTTTATTTAGTTAAAAGAAGAAGAATTTAGTGGATATCATCTACATAATATGTTTTGGTTTGCATTGATATTTCTTTTAATTAATAGAAAGAGCTTTTAGAATTATTGATTAAATCAAGAGAAAAAATATTCAAAAATTTTTCCTTAAGACTAAAACATAAATGTGTTGTTGCATATATATTTGTTGGGATGCCATTATTTTATTTTATTATGTCTAGATTTAATTACAAGAGAACATAAACCGTATGTGTAACGACCCGTATGTCATTACGAGGGGTAATAAACTTAGAACTCTATAACGGAGCTAGACTGTGGATTGAAATGTATTATGGGGGTGAGCTAGTGAATAATTGATTGCTTTTGGGGAGTTACTGGATACAGTGAACTGCTGCAGTGAGACCCTGGTAACAGTTGGAATTCCTCCTAATGGACGGGGGGAAGTAGCTGTCGGATCCGTTGTAGCGGCATCCTGACACCATGGCGGGCCCGCTGTAGCGGAAAAGTGACTACTGCAGCAGACAATGGGATCCAGAAAGTGAGTTTAAGAGGGACTTCAGGGATTACACCTCACTATTTTCAAAACACGAAATCCCATGTGGAGAAGGTGATTTTTCCCCAAAGCTGTTGGATTTTACTTTCAAAGTAAGATTCTTGACTTGATACTAGTGGGCTTGATTAGTAAACACCTAGAAATCAAGTGGGAACCTTTAATGGTGAATTGCTAGCAAAGAAACTCTAGGTTGATAGAACTAGGGCTAATTAATGGGGAACTTATGGGAGATAATTTTGAGTCTAAAGGGAGAGTATGATCATTTCCTAATGTGTAGTTCTTAGGGAACGTAGTTCATGTTTAAATTCAGAATAGAAATAGGTGAGTTGGGATTTACTCTTAAAATTTCCTTAGAGGGGTGGTTTTGAGTTGCCATGATCATGGTGTGGGTAATATGGTACTGAATTATGTTGTATTCTTATTTTAGACTTTGCGCATTCGGAAGCATTGAGAAAGGGCAAGGCTCCAGCAGAGTGATTGTAGTTCGAATCCTCCCAGATCAAGGTAGGTTATGGTTAGAGGAGTTAGACTTTATATAATGGTGTATATGTATGTGGAACGATAATATGTTAAATGGGTCTCTGGACATTATTTCTTGTAATGATTTCCCTATTAAAATACAATTGTTGAAATAAATTTGATATGATGTGCCACCAAATTGATGTGGAATTGTGTTGAACTATTAAGTGTGTTCTTTTGCATTGTCATTGAAGTGATTGATGAATTGTTTAAATATTTGGGTGAGGGGGGTAGATTGTGATCTCCTGAATGTCATAATAACGAACTCAGCTATGTTACAATGGCCGTGACAATGATTAGGGATAATAAGAATATCCTTAGATAAGAGACTCGTACCAGATAGGAGCATCCGTGCGAGAAATATTAATTGAGTGGCTTATGTTCGAGGGGAGTATCCGGATTAGCATATGAGTGGAAGCGGGTACCATGCCCCTACAGTAAATGAATTTCTAGAGTCCTCTGCAGGTCGTGACTGGAAGGGCAGAAATAAGACCCTCTAGCATGTGTGTACATCGATGTTTAGTGACAGAGCGTTATGCTGATATGAAAGAGGCGTATGCCTGGCATGTCACCATTTGTTCTATTTTATGATGTAACTATGGAAATGTTAAAAACTCCGACTGAGTAGTGCTATGTGGCTGAACTGAACTTGTGATCATGTGGTGGTTACATGAACATGGACAAGTGGAAAAGACTTGATGTTTGCTATAGTTAAACGATTAAGTAATTGAGTGTGCTACCTTTGTTATGATTTACTCTATTTGCATGGGGTTATGTAATAGCTCGTGCATCGATGTCAATAACATACCCTTATATCTGAATAAATATGATGATGTGTGATTTGTAATGAGTTAGTGAAATGATAAAGGTGAAACTAAGTCGAGCTACTACCCAGAGCGGTACTGCTGCAGCAGAACATATTTTTCTATGGTGAGACCGCGACAACAGTCAAGTGACCGGTACAGGGAAATGCCTAATCTAGTGAGTAGGTTGGTTGTCACTTGGCCAGAGCTAAATTTCCTGAAATGTGTGTTGTATATATGTATGATTTTCTGGACTGGTTTTATATTGTTTTTTGCATGCTTATATGTTATTATGTAAGGTTGGCTGATGATGTCTACCAGTACTGTGTTTTGTACTTACGCCACTCCTTCACTTCTTTTTTGAGTGGAGAATCCAATCCCGATAGTACATGGTAACCTCACCTTTAAAGCAGCAGCAGATTATTGAAAGATGAGCAAAGAAGGGTGTGCGACTTTACTCCTCTGTTGAAGATGCCTCTCCTCCGGGCATTTATAGTTTCTCTTAGTTTCTGGTTTTATCAATCTTTGTTATGTACTTAGAGGTCTGAAGTGCAATGACAATCGGATTATGGGAATGTTTTCTTTTTCTGAGTTGGTTTTTTTCATTTTGAATGTTTCGTTTAATTATAAAAGTGTTATTTCTTTTTTTGAATGTTTGATGTCAGTGTAATTGTGGGAAAACATTGGTTCACCCACCGGGAGTTAGTGTGGGTGTCAATCACGGCTATTTGGGCCGTGACAAATTTGGTATGAAAGCCAGGTTCATCGATCTCATTTCACTAAGGCGGGCCTAGTAGAGTTTCGCGGATCAATGCGGAGACGTCTGTAACTTATCTTCAAGAGGCTGCAGGAATTTAGGAAAACTCTGTTCTTCTTTTCTTTCGTGCGATTACTTGATTTCAATTGGYATCTGGTGATCCAAATTGGTGTCTAACAACTCTTTGTTTGTTCTTTCACAAATGGTGAGAACACGCGCAGGCGGAAACATAGAAGCAGCACCCGAGCCAGCAGCAGTAGCCACAGTTCGCGGTAGACTGTATTTCACGAACCGAACATGGGCCCAAATTGCGACAAGGGACTAGGAGCCCCGAGAGACTCCAAGTCGACCCATGGCCTGAACATAAATCGAACTCATTCAAATAAAGCGGAAGACTTAACATAGTGAATATAACAGAAGTCTAATCATAACATAACCTCAAACCAGAATTCACATAATACATGACGAGATGATTACTACATACAGTCTGAATGCCACTAATATATCTGATGGGTTGATGGGACAACACCCCCGACTAACCCTACAAGTCTGGAAACTCAAAATAGCAAGATGTCTGATCGCAAATAGTCCTCGGGAGATGAGGACTCACCAATAGAGACTGGATGCTACTCCGATAGCTGGCTAGTGATGAAGTTGAGTCTAAAGATCGGAGCCTGTATCATGAAATGATACAGCATAGAGTATGCGGTCAGTACATGAAATGTACCGAGTATTCAAGGTAAGTAAAACCGCTTAAATAAGGAAAATCATTAAAAACATGAATAATATAAAACATAATCAAAACAATGATCTGAGAGTAGGGCTTGCATTCTATTTTCTGAAATCATCATTTGGACATAACTGAACGTCATAACTAAATGGAATGACCCAAAGCTGAAATCTGATAATCATAAGTAAAACTGAACATTGGGTAAAACCTGCTTTAGAACATATATATATATCATGAATGATAAACATGGATAACTGAAATCATGAGGAACAATGGGAGACTCATCTTATAATCGACATTACCACAATAGAGCTTACGTGGCCTCAACTATCACACTCAAGTGGGAGAGCTGTCCAAAGCCTTGCCAGAGCTAAGGACGATACCATAAAATCGATAT
>JACEIK010000772.1:112899-135896 GCA_018107945.1 Datura stramonium
TATATAAAATTGCATGAAAATGTATCAAATAGCTTAGACAACACGACTAATTTAAGCTATAAAGCGTATCACGGGACCTATATTATTTCCCGTGATCACTTGACCCATAGGCTTACCCTGCATGTAATTCGCCACTAATGTAGAGTAGCTGCACCTAGAACCATTTAGGACTTGTGGGCTTTGATGTTGGCTTAAGGTCAGGGTAGGATGAACATTTGGATGTAGTGACTAGATCCTCCCTAATGCTTTTTGTGCCATGCCTTACAACACTTTTGCTCACTCAACCTCCTTTTTCTTTCTTCTTTTGTTGATGCCTTTCATTTCTTTTATAATCTCCCTTATAATCTCTCTTTAGCTTCTATTGCTAGCCTTATTACCTCAAGAGGGAACACCACATCACACAAATAGTTTTTTTCTTTTTGAATTCATCTTTTTTGCAATTTGACTAAAGGTGATGTTCTCTTTCCACTATGGTTCTTGTCTTCCCTTTTTGTTTTGTAATTAGCATTTAGGGAGAATGGGGCAAAAATAGGTATTAAGAATGGTCTCGAGGCTTGTAATGTGGTTGCCAAGGGAAGGTTTTAAGGCTCAAAATTGGCTAAGAAGGATTAATGATTATGGAGGGCAAAGTGGCTAGACAACTGAGGGCCTAAACTCTTTTCCTTGGTGCAACTACATCTAGGATTTTGCCTTGAATCACATTTAGGGCAAGTTCTAGACAAGTTGTAATGCACAAGATTAACAAAAATATCCTCTCCACAGAAAGCGTCACCCTTAAAGGGTCTACAAGTGTCATTTTCCAAAAGAAAATATCACATTAGGACATCAACCAGGCAAACATAATAAGTCAAGTAGGGAATTTTACAACGTATGACCAAGAATACTACGCTACGGGGTCAACACTTGCTCATTCTCTTCACTTTCATGCCCTTGTTTTCACATTTTCCTTCCACTCTCATGAAAAAATTTTAGTTGATGCCTCTTAAAACAACTTCACAACAAACTCAAAGTGACATGGCGTTTCCCTTAAGAATGTCACCATTCAATCCATCATGGGGAAAAGACAATCCGGTTCGATAACAAAATTAGCTGAAATAAAAGAATGCTCCTTGGGAAAGATCTTTGGTATAAAAAAGACCCTCGGAAGTTTATTTATACACTACTCTATTTATAATGGTGAAAAGAAATTTGGGATCATCTCATTCAAAATTTTCAAAATACAATGGCTAAAACCGGAGACCCCAATGAGTCACTAACTACCACTCACAAAAACACAAACCAATTATCATTCATTCAAAACAAAACACGCCCAACAAGGGAAATCATAAATCAAAACATCACGACAAAGGCTAGACTTACTCAAGCTTAAGAAACAAAGTGACTTAAAACATAAATACCCCCCATCAACATCGCTCACTCCCCCCAACTTAAGATCATACATTGTCCCCAATGTATTATGCAAAAATAACAACGGGAGAAGAGACAATAAACTCCCTGAACAGGACACCAAAGGCTTCCTCTTGTACACCTAAGGCTTGCAGGCGCTTCTGTTTCACTGCCGGTGCCTCTACATCTCTCTTCCAGTCAATAGTGATCACTCCTGAAGTAGAGTAAGAAGTCTCATCCATAGAAAGAGGCACTCCAGCCGCTGCACAAAGTTGTGAGATCGACACAGCATATGGCATGGAAGTGTTGGACTGCCGTTCCTTCTTCTTCATTTGTTGCGCAACAATTTCGCCGAAATTTATAGGGACCCCTGACACAATGCAACAAATCAAGATAGTTTCTTCTATGGTCACCCGCTGCTCATTCTCAACGGGATGATGCGAGAGAATATAAAATCCAACCATAGCTTGGACTCAAATTTCAAATCGTGGCGAGAGATTTTGCCACCCATTGAGGCCCATATGGGAGTATCAGCAACAATAATGCTAGCCACCCACCTATATTGGTCTTTCATATTGGCCACCAGTGCTATGTATTCCATCGTAGAGTCTATCTCATCTTCCCAAAATAGATGATTGATAAAAGCCGGGGTGATATCCAGTTCTACCCCACGAATCATCACCGAAGGAAGGCAGAGAAATTCATCCACCTTGCCCCAATGTTGCATGTTGTCTTGACGAGCCTGGTAGGAGGCATAAAACTCTATGAAAAGGCTGGGGTAGTATGGCAGAAAAGAGTTGGCAAATGCATGTCATTGCCGGTGGGTGAACTGCTCTGTTATATTCGGGAAGTCACCCTTCTACCCAGCCAAGTCGAACATCTTCTCTACCATAATAGAGCGTCCTTGGAAGATGACGTAGTGCTCCTTCATGTTAGGAACTCATTGAATAATATCCTCCTTAGTGTTGGCGCGTGGGGGAGCAGCCTTTTCTTTTCCTTTACCCTTTCTAGCATATGAAGCAGGGGCCTTTCCTTTGCCGGATGACCTAGAGGATGACATGATTTGTGTTTCTGCAAAAAGTATGTTAGTGAAAAGATATCGAAATAAAAATCAATGTAAAAGAAACTAATATAAATAAGAACTGAGAAGCCAGTGATGATCAAACAATTCTGGAAAAGTGGTACCGGCAAAAAATCGGTGGTTCGCCGAAGGAAATTTGCGAACCGCCGAGTAGACGCCGAAGTTTAACAGAGCACTAGGGAATATCTTTGCATTTTTGGTGGTTAAATAGGTGTTTCACTGGTCACATTTCGTGAAATGCTAACGTAGCTCAATATTCACTTAGTAGCCAAGACCAACTTCAGAGTGAACCGGCTCCTCGAGCGGCATTTCGCCGAATAGGACGAGCCAATGGCCGGCTTGCCTGTCCCCAATTCTGAACCCCTTTCAGACAAAAACCCATTAACATATTTTCACCACAATAAAAAGACCAGCAATTATATTGCATTCTTACACATATTCATGATGTTTAAGCCCTTAAGATTGGTGTCACCCGGTCTATCATTGGGCAAAACATGGTGCCTAATGTAAATGGGTTACTCAGACTTCACCCTCTTCATAACCTCATCATAAAAGAACATACCCACTTCAATAACAAGAATAACACATTCAAAATTTCAAAAAAGAAGGCAAGGGAAATGGTACTCCTACAAAATCATGTAAGCACATTCAAATTAAAACAGGGGCCAAAGAAATGTTACCGAATTGGAAGACTATTTTCACACTATTCTAGCCTCAAAAAGGGAACTAGCTCAAGATTGCAGGAGCACCTTCAAGTGTATGTAGAATAGATAGTGAGAGTAGGGTGATTTTGATGGTGAAATATGTATGGTGTGAGAGACTTAACCTATGGATGTCCTTTGGTGGCTCCTTGCAACTCNAGGGTGATTTTGATGGTGAAATATGTATAGGTATTTATAGGTAAAAAGTGGGAATGTGATAGGTTGAGGGGAAGATGGGGAGTTTAATGTGGGTGAGTTGGTGGGGCGTTGAAAGGTGAAAAGGTGGGAAAATGGAGAGGTGAAAATGAGAAATTGTGGGGAATAGGGAATGTTGGGTAATGGAGAGACAAAAATGAAAAAAAAAATTGGGAACAGGGAGGCTATGAGAATATTTGCAGAATTAGGGCGGCTGGGAAAGTATTTGAGATTTTGTGGGCCAGTATTTTGAAATTCCTCATTTATATTCAAGACGAGCCCGACTGGCAATGAACCGACGATTCGACGATCTAACTCGGCAGTTTGCAGCTACCTTGTATTTGAACTTATTTTGTACCCAGTGATCTGGTTCCATTCGGAGATGCACAGGAGGTCCATGAATTGAGACTGCGGCCCGCCGGTCATCCGCCGAATCTAGGCCTCGCTTCAGGTGTTCTTCTTCAAATCGGCGATACATTGGCGACCCACGAATCAGATTCGGTGGTTCACCGGTGTCTCATCGATGCTTCATTTCAACACTCATCTTTCTTGTTTGGTCTCCCTTATCTTCGGTGATCCACATTTCGGGATCGGCGTCTTGCCGGTCTCTCGCCGATGCTCCTATCATGATTTACATCTAACTTTTTTTCTAATTTCTGAAGTCCTACATAAACAAAAACAACAAAAACATTAAATAATTTAACAAAACTTGGGTTGCCTCCCAAGAACCGCCTTATTTATCGTCGTGGCAGGATGTAGTCCTTTTTCTTTCAATTCTTCATTTCCGACGGGACATCATCGGCTTCTGTCTCGTTAGCTTCACTTTGTTATCCTCATCATCCTTTTGCAATACTAAAATTACCTTGCATTCAGGTGGAGTTCCGGTTGACGGGCATACCATGAAGGTGACTTCCTCACCACTAACCCAAAATTTTAACTCTCCAAGCTCCATATCTACCACTGCTCTCTTGGTAGCCAACAAAGGTCTTCCAAAAATAATGGGAACTTCCACATCCATGTCACAATCAAGAATAACAAAATCATCCGGGAGAATGAACTTGTCAACTTGCACCAACACATCTTCTAGCACCCCTACAGGTCTTTTGATTGACCTATTTTCCATTAGTAGTCGCATCAATGTTGGTTTCGTACTTCCGAGGCCTAATTTCTTAACAATGAGCAGTGGCATCATATTTATACTTGTACCAAGATCATATAGAACCTTCTTAAACACACAAATCCCAATCATGCATGGAATTGCTAAAGCTCTGGGATCTTCCCTTTTTGGGGCAAGGTTGCTCATCATTACTGCACTACAATGGTGCGTTTTCTCTTCATTTCCTACATCAACCACCTTCTTCTTTTTCAACAAGTCTTTCATAAGCTTGGAATAACCAGGCATTTGGATCAAAGCATCCACTAATGGTATGTTTATGGACAACTTACTAAACATGTTGACAAACTTCTTAAATTGATCTTCCTTCTTTTTCTTGGTAAGTCGTTGTGGATATGGTGGTGGGAGTCTTGATTCATCTCAATCATCAACCGGGGACTTCATGCCTACTTCTTTATCATCCACTTGAATGTGGGTCTCATCATCCTTTTACTATGTTTCTTCTTCATCCTTTTCTTTATTCTCCGGAATCATTGGCATTTTATCACCCTCATCTTCGTCAACCACTTTTGGGTTCTCTACCTCACTAGGATTTCCTAGTACATCTCCAATCCTCTTACCACTTCTAGTGACAATATCCATACATTGACCATCTTGTTTTGGATTGGGCATTGTGTCACAATGTAATGTTCCTTTCATTCTCGGGTTCATTTGGGCTGATAGGTGATTCATTTGAGCTTCCAAATGTTTGGTGGATGTCGAGTGTGAACTTACTGTTCGAGCGAGGTTAGACACCTCCCCTCTTAACTCTTTCACTCCACTTTCAGTCGACTCCACCTTCTTCAAAACTCTTGAAAGCATGTCTTCAATTTTGGAGCTTGCCGCATCACTTACTCCTAGCTGGTTTTGAGGATTTATAGCCTTAGGAGGTGGAATGTATGGATTTGCACTTCGATGGTTATGATCACCTTCTTGGTTTGGCTCTCTATTGTTCCACCTCTCATTCCTTTCGGGCCATCCTTGTTGTTCACGATTTCTCCAGCCTTGGTTATCATCCCTTGGGAGCCACGGGCCTTGGTATGCTCCTTGAAAGACAAGTTGAGGCCCTCCCATTTTGTTACCATATATTGGTATTCTTCATCATATCTTGGTGGCGAAGGCTCTCTTCCATATTGCAAGGGACCTTGCATCCCCACAACATTTACCACCTTCGGACCTGCTCCCATCATATGCTTGGTCATCAATTCTAATTGTGTCATAATCTTTGCCAGATTCTCATCTCGCTCATCATCCCTTTTCCGCACGCTAATGCACTTGAGCTGATTTCATGAGTGGACACACTCGTCTCCCTTGTGTGCCAAGCCCTGTTAGTTTTTGTCATATGGCCAAGAAGAGCTTTGGCCAACCCATAAGTTTGGTCCATGATTGATCCCCCAGCTAAGTTATTAGCAACAGATTTATTGATTGAATCAAGGGCCCTATAGAAACATTGGAGAAGAACTCCATCCAGTAATCCATGATTTGGGAAAAGAGAAACCTTCTTGTTAAACCTCAAGCAAGCCTCACGCAAAGTCTCTCCTAGTTCTTTTCGGAAGTTTGTGATATCATCTCTCAGTTGTAACATCTTTTAGGGAGGGAAAAACCGATCTGCGAAAGCCTCGGTTAACTCTTGCCACGAAGTAATTCACCCCGGAGGAAGTTCCTCCAACCACATTGTTGCTTCTCCTGTCAATGAGAAAGGGAAGAGTCTCAACCTGATTGACTCTTGACTAATGTTTGTGATGTTGAAGGGCTGGCAAATTTCTAAGAAATTCTTCAAGTGCCGATTTGCATATTCGCTTGGCTTGCCGCCAAAAAGCCCTTTCATCTGCAATAAGTGAAACATGGTGCTAGTAACATGGAACACCGCATTCCCTACTGTCGGTGGTAGGCGAATGCCACCTGCAACTTCCGGCATCACCAGATTATCTTCATCAAATTCCATGTTCCCCTCTAGTGAGCTATCTCCTTCATGGGAGTGATGGCTCATGAGGTGTTTAGTTCCTAACAGAAAGACAGAGAAACGGATCAAGTAGCTATGATGCACACTAATTCAATTTAACAATCTATCACAAGATCATGAAACGCCAGTCCACGGCAACGGCGCAATTTTTGATAACGTCCAAAATATATTTTTAAATCAAAGAATATACATGGTCGTTGTATCAAAACAAGTAACGCGATGAGTGTCGGGGTCGAATCCCATGAGGACTAGGGAGTGATGATTTCAAGTGTCGATTGAGAAGTTTATTTTAGCTTGCACCATATAAATTTAACATAAAACACAGAAATTGGGGGAATAAACTTTGCAGAGAATTACACAAATTTCATTACTGAATTCAAACTAGAAGGATCAGCTAAGTTGTAGACAATATTTGTAAAATACTAGAGATGCAGTCTAGATGGAATAATAATTGGTTTGGGATGGACCAGGTTAACTTCATAAGTTTAATAAGTGTAAATAATCTCGGGAAATAGGTAGTCTCAGCTTCCTAGCCTATTAAGTACCCATAACTAGAATTTTCTTAAACTCTAGCTGCAATTTAACACACCCGAATTGATTTGGATCAACAACTTCACTATTCCTAGCTATTAGTTTCTAATTAGGAAGGAGGAAATAAATTTCAGTTATTCTTAGCTTAATTTTACAACCGCACATCCATACCCACTACTAGATTCCCTTCCAATACTTAATTATTCTCTCCTGAGCAACAATTAAGCAACTATAGTTAGACCCATATCATCATCAATGGATCTTCATTAATAGATTGAAAGTAATCTAATAGATTTACACTTACTTTAACATTATGAAGTTAACTCTAGCAATACCCAATCCAATTAAGTATTCATCATCACACACCTCAAGTTAACGATTTTAGCTACTCATAGTTAGGAAATTCAAAATCACAATCATCAAAAGCATCATTTAATTTAATAAGAAGAGTAGATAAATCAAAAGAACGATTATCCTTCAACTACAGTTGAAACAAAATAATACCAAAGAAGAAAAAAGAGCAGAGTATCTTTTACAACTTTCAATCAAAATCCCCCTTTCTCAGCTAAAAATGGTCTTTAGCTAAAAAGGAAAGATGATGTGATTTGTACTTGTCTTATCTCTCAATCTCTCTTTTTCTCCCTCTTTTTCTCCTCCTCTTTCTGCAATGTACTTCGTTTTCTATTTATACCCTGAAAAGTTGGGTATTTTTTCTTTCTTTTTCAGAAATGGACAATTTTACCCTTAATAGCATTTCTCTAGAACTGGAGAATGTACCGGCGGTTCGCCGATGAAATCCGTGAACTGCCGGCTGCTTGCTCTTCTTACTTCAATTATTATCAATGAACTTAGGCGGTTCACCCGACATTTCGCCGAAGCCAATCCATGAATCACCGGACCTTAAATGCCAATTTCATACTTTTCTAAGTGTCATTCAGCAACCGAATCGGCATTCCACCACAGGTGAGTCGTGAACTTCCGGTGGCATTTTTCTATCTATGCAGTGCCCTTCATCTTATTAACTGGCATTTCGTCGGTTAACACCTGGGTTTCGCCACTTCTGCTCATTTCCTCCATTTTACCCCCATTTTAGCTATTTTCTTCAAACTTAAGCACCTACACACCATAAAAGCAAAAAGGGCATAAAATCCAACTAATCATCTGGAGAACTAACTAAAATCTCAAACTTTAGAGTCTAACGAGTTGGTAAATTACCAACTAATCACCATACTATTTTCTGAAATCATGATTTTGACATAACTGAACATCATAACTGAATCGAATGATTCAAAGCTGAAATCTGATAATCATAAGTAAAACTGAACATTGGGTCCAACCTGCTTTAGAACATATATATCTCATGAATGATAAACATGCATAACTAAAATCATGAGGAGCAATGGGAGACTCATCTTGTAACCAACATTACCACGATAGAGCTTATGTGATCCCACCTATCACACTCAAGTGGGAGAGCCGTCCAAAGCCTTGCCGGGGCTAAGGACGATACCATGATATTAATATCAAGTTCAAGGCCTATTCGGGGCAGGGGATAGCTCACAAGGGAGGTCCCAAAAAATATATATATGTAACCCTATGTTGGCGCGTAGTTCTGAGGCATAGGGTTGACTGACCCTTAGCCTACTCGGTGCTAGAACTACTCCCAAAAACAGGCACATGCTCTCCATCATTTTTCAATGAAGCAGACCATTGTCTATTGACGAAGCTGAATAATCATATACATATAAAGTCTGAAATCACACATGAGGAGCTTTGGCTCAAACCATACCACAAGCTGAACATAATTGGGAGTCTTAACTCAAAAACCATGTGGTAAGCTAATTCGTAAAATCAAAAATTATACTTGAACATATGGGTTGCCCAAATACTTAAACATGCTTGAAAATACTTAATTCACTTGAAAACATGATCATAGACATGGGTAACTGGAAAACATGCTTTTCATCAATAATATCTCATCATACTTGAACATTCATCGTAAATCTCAACATTCATGAACTTCTCATGGATGTGCATTTTAATTTATAAAGCTTGAAAACATGATTATAATTGAAAACAATGTAAAACTTTCCCATAAATCATAATTCAATAATAGAAACATACTTGGATAAAACCCATGGTAGGAACTTAGGGAAATCATGCATTGGGTTAAAACCCCATAGAATCAACATATAGATTTTCATCAGTCCTGGCTCAGGTCCCTAACCTTCTTAGTGACCTCATGTGTAATGTGGCAGCACTAGCGACTCCTGTAGGATAGCAGTGAGGGATACATTATGCAGCTGTTGTGTCTCCTTGCATTGATGACATGTTTGAGGTTGTTATGTTCCCGAGGCCGGTGGTTAGTCCGGTGATTACAAGGGAGGAACATGACTTATTCTTGAGGTCCACCAAGATGAAGACTCCCACATTTTATGGTACTGAGGTAGAGGACGCCTACGAGTTCATAATTGATTGTCATGAGAGGATCCATAAAATGGGGGCGGTGGAGAGGTACGGTGTAGAGTTTGTCACCTTCCAACTGATGGGTGATGCTACTCTCTAATGGAGGGCTTTTGTGGAGTGAAGACTAGTAGGGTCACTACGGTTGACCTAGACCCAGTTTTACTCCACATTTCTGGAGAAGTACATACCCCGTACTCTGAGAGATAGGAGGCAGGAAGAGTTCACCGTTATCAAGTAAGGAGGCTCTTTTGTTGCAGAATACAACGCTCGATTCCACTCACTATATAGGTATGCTCCACCCTTACTTCCAATAGAGGAAGAGAGGATCAGGAATTTTATTAAAGGCCTAAATGTGGGTCTTCAGCTGTCAGCCTTTCAGATGGTCTCTGCAGGTAAAACCTTTCAGGAAGTAGTAGAGTATATGATGAATATAAAAGGGGTGAAACAGGAAAGGCATGTGAAGAATACCGAAAAGAAAGCTCAAAAAGTGGGTTCTTATAGTTGCTCTTTTGCTAGGACTCTGGCACCACATGGTTTCTTTGGACACACTATTCAGTCAACTATACAGATGTCAGTCAGAGGTCCGCCAGGGACCACTGCACAGCCGTCAGGCACAGTTGGGGGTACTTAACTTGTTTCTTCAGACTTCGGGGCTCACCCTATTTCTTCTATTCCGGCTCAGAGGTCAGTGATCGAGAAGGTATGCCACGAGTGTGGGGAGTATGGCTACATTCACAGATGGTGCCCCAAGTTTGGTTAGGGAAAACAAATTATTTCGAACCTAGATCCTAGAGATCTAACCCTTGCAAGTAGAGGAGGTAGTGCACTTAGTAAGGATCGTCCATAGCTAGGGCGACGTAGTCAGCTAACTGACAGAGGCGATACACAGAATGGTAGAGGAGGTGGTTAGACCATAAGGGGTGGCACTCAATCTAGCAGAGGGGTGATGCAGCCCAACTGGGGTGGGTCTCAGGTAGCTAGCCAGACACAATTTTATGCTTTTCCTAGTAGGCCCAAGGCAGAGGCTTTCAAGCGCTATCATCACGGTACAATATTTGTATCCGACAAAATGGTTATATCTCTGTTTGATATGGCTTCTGCTTTTTCCTATATATCTGCTTATTTTTCTTTGGCATTGGTTCTTACTTGTGATATACTTGATACTCCTATCCATGTGTCTACTCCTCTTGGGGATTTAGTGGTGGTGGATAGGGTTTGTCATTATTGCATTTTTGACTTTATGGGGTTTTATACTCTGGTAGTTTTAGGGATCTTAGACATGGTAGATTTTGATGTGATTCTAGGGATGAGCTAGTTATCTCCTTACCATACCATTTTGGATTTCCATGCTAAGATCGTCATTAAATTGGGCCCAGGCCTTTTGATTGGAGTGGAAAGGGAATTGTAGCCCTGTTTCTAAGAAAATCATTTCTTATATTTGTGCCCGTAAATTGATAGAGCGGGAGTGGTTGGCATATTTAGATCACATTCGAGATACCAATTCTGAGTGTCCTTCAACAAAGTTAGTCTTAGTAGATTGTGAGTTCTTAGTGGTATTCCTTGCAGATCTGCCTAGCATGCCACCGGACCGGGATATTAATTTCTGCATAGATTTAGAGCTAGGGACTCGACCCATTTCTATTCCGCTGTATGGAATAGCACCAAATGAATTGGGAGAACTCAAAGGAGCAGTTGCAGGAACTGCTTAGTAAGGGGTTTATCAGGCCGAGTGTCTCTCATGGGGTGCCCTGATCTTGTTTGTGAAAAAGAAAGATGGTGGTATGTGAATGTGCAATGATTATCGTCAGTTGAACAAGATAAATATTTGGAACAAGTATCCTCTCCCTCGAATAGATAATTTGTTTGATCAGTTATAGGGGATAGCAATGTTTTCAAAGATTGACCTAAGGTCGGGCTATCACCAGCCGAAGATTCGGGTTGAGGACATTTCCAAAATAGCTTTCTGGACAAGGTACGGACATTACAAGTTCTTGGTCATGTACATGGGACTCACTAATGCCCCAGCTGCGCTCATGAGCTTGATGAATGGTATCTTCAAACCCTATCTATATTTATTCGTAATTGTGTTTATGGATGATATCTTGGTGTACTCTAAGACCAAACAGGAGCATGAAATCCATCTGAGAATAGTGTTAGGATTGCTGAAGGAGAAGAAGTTGTATGCCAAATTTACTAAGTGCATGTTTTGGCTGGAGTTAGTATCTTTTCTGGGACATGTAGCCTCTAAAATAGGAATTAAAGTGGATCCACAGAAGGTGGACATGGTCAGAAACTAGTCTAAACCAACTACCGTGATAGAGATTTGGAGCTTCATAGGGCTGGCCAGTTACTATCGCCGATTTGTGAGGGGGTTCGCATCCATTGCCTCAATATTGACAAGGATGACTTAGAAGGATGTACCTATCCAGTGGTCGGAGGAATGTCAAGAGATTTTTTAGAAGCTAAAGACCCTGCTAACCACGGCATCTATCCTGGCATTACCAGTAAAAGGTAAAGATTTTGTTGTTTATTGTGATGCCTCACGGTCTGGGTTGTGTGTTGTGCTAATGTAGGAAGGGTAGGTCTTTAATTATTCCTCGAGACATGATGTCACCCAAGTGCATGTGTCGCCATGTAATATAGGACTGCAAGCCCTGATTATCATATCCATAAAGACTTGTCAATTCAATCGTTATAAGGTTATTACTTTGATTTCACTATTCTAACAAGATAAATTAAAATGGGAACTGGTTTAAAGAAACTAACTACTAAATCTTTAAATATAAAAATAACTAAAGCGGATGCAAGCTTGATTTTACTTTGATGGTGATGAAAATCTAGGGAAATGACACTTGTTTGGTTTCAGGTTGAGTTTTCAAGAGGTGATTACACTAGAATGATTCTTCCTATGGTTGTTAGTTGTAAGTTACTATCCCATTTCATGCCACTATCCCTAGCATCCAAGAAATATTTCATGAACCCTAATGCCTATATATGTCTTTTCACAGGAGAACATGAAACTACGATTATGCCTACTTGTATTCAACTAAAAAGGATTGAAAGGTATATCCCTATCCTCAACAACAACTTCTATCCTCTCACCAATGGGTTTGAGGGTCTTTGAATTCATGTTTTGTATTTACCTTTAACCCTTTCGATTCCCTTTCCCAAGTTCAATCAAAAGCCAACAAGTATACTCATAAGGTGATCAATCCCATAAATAATTAATTAAAACAAGTAAATACAAGAAACCATAATGAAGAATCGAATAAAGATTAAATCAGTCTTTCAAACAATCAACCATCTACCATGGCCAAAACCCTAGAGTATGGGTTTAGCCACTCATATACAAGTGGAAAAACACACACTTTATCATCATCATTCGACTAAAGAGTAAATAAGAGAAGAAACCTAGTGTATAACTTTGTCTTCCTTCCCACGACTTATAAGCCTCTATAAATGAAAATACGGAGTGTAAAAATGACAAAATGTTGCATAACAAACCACCTAGATGTTCTATTTATAGTTGAGCCTTCAAATGATGCTTCTTCCCTTCAACACTTAGCTTAAAAATCAGCAATTTCGCTCAGAAGAGTATGGCGTGCCGCCCCCGCCATCTCTCCCTAGAGTTAGTCAAATTTCCAGCAATTTCATCTCTAGGATAGACTTGGTGCACCGCCCCCATCATCTCACCAAGGACTTAGTCAATTTTATGTACTTCTAGCACCTCTGGCTCGCCACTCTCCCCATCCATAGAGTGAGTCAAATTCTTGAACATTGGACCTTTCTGGCACGTGGCCTCCTCTATCTCACAAGAGTTTCGGTAAATTTCTATAAGTCTGGGAAGCTCTGGTCTCCACGCCCACCACCTCGCCAAGGTATTGAATGAATATCTTGTAAATATTAAGGAGCTAGCTCAGGGCACCAGCCATAGCACCAGAAATGATGAAATTTTTTCAAGGAATTGAAGGTCAGCCACTGGGCACCAGCCATAGCCCCCGAACCTTCTTCTCAGATTCTCAAATCTTCAATCTTGGTTCATTTTAGGTCCTTTCACTTGGTTTCTTTCTCAAAACACATCAAAACGTTTGCTAGCATACAAAACACAGAAACATATGAATTTATGCATTTCATAAGGATTATGAACTCAAAACATGGTAAAAGATGGGCAAAAACAGAGGTAAATAGGCATATAAATATGCCCAACATCACCTCCCCACACTTAAACCATTGTTCGTCTTGGAACAATCCTTTACTCCACACATAAACTCATCGTTTACCATCACACTTGGTACACCTATAACAATTCATACTTAACCAACCAACATCAAGCATAGATCAAGTGGTTTGTCAACATATAACAATTCTCATTAAGCACATGTAAAGGTTTCACACTAAAGACTACACAACCTCTATAATTGACTCATCTTTTCAAAAATAGGGCCAACATGATTAAGTATGAAATATGAAACAAATAGTACACTGACTTAGACATATTATTCCCCTCACTTTTAGTGATGTTCCTCTCTTAGATAATCAATGCATACACATGGAACATAGATAGCAAGGCACTCTCACGCTCACAAACGATGCAATGCACATATTTCACATACCATAAGCTTGTCCTTCATATATATTTAGACTACTTGGTTGTTTCAAGAGATTCAGATCACAAGGTCTTTCTTTGTTGTAATGTCAACCAAGGGATGGGTAGGAATGATATTTCTTTTATAGTGACTACCGCCCTAAGACCCTTTTAAGACATTTTTAACTTTTCAAGTCCACCACCTTTTTCTTGCTTGTTCACCCTTCACTAAGTCACCCTTTTCTTTCTTTTATGCTCATGCCCCTTTTTCACTACTTGACTACTAGTCTTTGCTTATAACATCAATAAGAATTTTACAATTAAAGATCTATATTTAATTGTCCGAGCAGCAAGTAAAACAACACAATTCTATGGTCACCCCTTCTTCTTATTTTTCTCCTCTTACCATAATTTTTTCTTTTCCCTTAACGTAATACTTCGGTTGACCTTTACTTTCAAGTGTCAAAGTGCCTAAGACTTCTTTGGATCAATAAGTCTAAGGTATGACAAGAAAAAAGGGATTAAGCTACTTTCGTGGCTAAGAAAGAATAAGGCTTATGGCTCAAATGGGGTTAACTAGGGAGAATGTACAGTAAGGTAAACAACATGGGACACGATGGGCTTTCTTAAAGAAATTTCTTGATCATATCCTAATTCCCTAACAACTAGTTCTCATATGTACACTAAGTCAAAGTTCTAGATGTTCCAATATAGACACACAAGAAAATTTAGCTCATCTCTCATGGCAATCAAGAGTCTCGTCAGTTTCCTAAAGCTACATATTCACACAACCATATTGAAAGAAAATTTTCATTTTTAAGCCGTAAGAATCATTTTGAGTCAAATTAAAGAGCTATGTGACTCTTATGGATTCCTCACTTATGCAATCAAGTTGACCAATTTAATAACTCTAGCATAAGCAGCTATGTAGAATGTAACAAGCACAAAAGTGAATGATCTACGACTCAATCCTAGAATTAGAAAAAGTGACAAAATTCCCTTAGGACGGTCTTTATCCATCTATAATAGGGAAGGGTCATTACTCTACGACTACAACAACTCCTAAAATAATTAAAAATTTACCCAGATCAAAGGACTCCCCTTCGGAAAAGAACTGAGGCCATAAGAAATACCGAAGGTTGGGTGAGATATGCCAATTTCAAAAAAGAAAAAAATTCAAAAAAAGCTCGATTAACATACTCACCCTTGACCAACAACAACATAAACTAAAAAGAAATTAAACCAAAACTAAAAATAAAACAAAGTATCCAACATCCCAAGGCATCACAAGTCATCATCATCATACTAGCAATTACAAACCAAGACCTAACAAATCATAGAGCTACTACTACGGGGAATAAAACTATGCTACGACCTACTAAGATATATCAATTAAGGAAGAAATAGGAATCTTTCCTCCATCCCACACATAAACAATGCACTGTCCTCAGTTCACACAGAATCATATAAAAAGGTTGGGGAAAAGGAACTTCCCGGGCCACTAAGCATCATCATTAGGATTATAATCCTGATCCTCATCATCATTTCCATACAACCTGCATGACACCCACAGTAGCATCATCCTCCTCCTCATCATTATCTAGATCATCAATACCGTCGCTCAGCACAGGCCTCATCTCCATCCAGCCGCTCCTCGATGTTAGGTCCCACTCTACACATCCACATGGCACTCTCTATTAGTGGGTATCTATCCTCAAGGGCTGCCATCTCCACAACTGTGGTAGGTTGGCTACCTATCCTAAACTGCAAGTCAAGCATACCAAATATACGATCTTGCAAGCTTTCATCACGAGCCTGATGATCAGCTCTAGTGAAGCTTTGAGCTATGGAAGAGGTGGTCTCCTTCACTTTTGTAACATCAATCATGTTCCCTTCCAGGTGCCCTATTAGAGGTAGGTGAAGATCTGCCTTTTCCTCCTCAATGCCTGCCTCTCACAAATACTGGGTCAAGAGACTCTCACAACAATATTTCCACCTGCAGTTTTCCCATGATCTCCTCATATTGTCCCGGAGTACCAACACCAAATTTAGTTGGTATCGCATTCATTAACATGTATAAAAGAACCACTCACTCTTTAGTGATTTCTGATATGTGAGTCCCTGGGAGAAATGCAGCACAAACTATCTTCACCCAAACTTTTGCCTCCCTTTTTTAGTAGGAGAATGCAAGTGTGGAGTGGATTCCCTTATGGTCTCGTGCCTATCTGGTGGATGAGTGCTCACCATAGAGAGTGTGACGGATGTCACGATAAGGAGGCCTCTCAAGCAAGATAAAGTACTCTGAAGGTTCTACTGAAGACTTTCCATGAAAAGCACGAACCTTTTGTAAGTGAACTGCACGACCTGACCCTTATCATCACTTTGGTGTTCTCTCCAAATGATGTGTCCCAGTTTGCGTAGAAATCCCTCACCAAGGGGAGGTTGCACTCTTCTAGCTCAACAAAGATATATCCAACTCCAAACTCACAGAGATTGTCTCGAATACTAGGGAACTCAAGCGCCAGGCAGTCCTCATCAATCAAGTTTTCAGGAGTATACTTAGCGGTCTTCTGTGTGTTGAACCAAGTAAGCCCATGAGGCTCTATAGTGAAAACATAATGTAGACTCTTGTAATCAGTGAAAACATCTACATGAACCCTATAGAGAAGTGTCTCCAAATCTTCAAAGCGAACACTACCGCTACCAATTTTAGATCATGAGTCGAATAGTTCTTCTCACGAGCCTTTAGCTGTCTGGAGGTGTAAGCTATGAATTTTCCATGTTGCATAAAAACACAACCAAGGCCAACTATGGAGGCATCACAGTAGATTACAAACTCATCTAAACTTTCTAGTAGAATCAGAATTGGGGTCGTGCTGAGTTGAGTCATAAACTCCTAAAAAATCTTCTCACATTCATCAGACCACATAAAATTCACCTTTTTCTGAGCTAGTTTTGTCATAGGGGAGGCAACGGAGGAGAATCCTCCAACAAACCATCTGTTATAGCTAGTTAGACCTAACAAACTCCAGATGTTTGTCAAAGAGGCGGGTCTTGTCCAGTCCTTAACTACTACTATATTTTGAGGGTCCACCTGATAACCCTCTATACAGACCACGTGACCGAGGAAGACACTGATTTTAGCCAGAATTCACCCTTGCTGAATTTGCCAAATAACTGGCGTTCCCTGAGAGTCTATAAAACTATTCTCAGATGGTATGCATGTTCCTCCTATATTCTGGGATAAACCATTATATCATCTATAAAAACAATGATGAACATTTCTAGGTACGGCTTGAATACCCTGTTCATTAGGTCCATAAAAACTTCAGGAGCATTGGTTAATTTTAATTATTAATTAGAACAACAATTATGAGTATATGAAGCCTATTTTTGGAATGTCACGTTCTCTAATCGTGAGCTGGTGGTATCCTGATTTGAGATCTATCTTTGGATAAATAACTAGCTCCCTAAAGATGATCGAACAAGTCTTTAATCCTTGTTAAAGAATATCTGTTGTTGACTGTTACTTTGTTCAGCCGGTGATAGTCGATGCACATTTTGAGTGTACTATCTTTCTTTTGCACGAATATGACTAGGCACCCCACGAACAGATATTGGGTCTGATGAAGCCCTTATATAGAAGGTCTTTCAGCTATTCCTTCAATTCCATAAGCTCAACTTGAGCCATTCTATAAGGAGGAATAGAGATGGACTGAGTATCTAGAAGAAGATCTATGTCAAAGTCTATTTCCCATTAGGGAGGGACTCAAGGGAGGTCCTCGGGAAACATATCAAGAAACTAATTCACCACTGGAACTAACTGGAATTTTAGGGTCTTGGAAATAGAATCTTTGATCCTAACCATATGGTAGATGTACCCTTTAGGAATCATTTTCTTGTCCTTATAGTACAAACGAAATGACCCTTAGGAGCTGAAGTACTACACCTCCACTCTAAGACTGGTTCATTAGGAATTTGAATCCTGACAACCCTGGGTCTGCATTCGACTGAAGCATAACAAGAATGAAACCAGTCTATACCAAGGGTAAGGTCGAAGTCAACAGGTTCTAGCTCTACTTAATCAACATAAGTGATTTACTCAACACTAAGATTGGAAAATTTCTGTATACCTTACTGGCTCTAACTGGCTCACTGATGAGTTGGTAATTTACCAACTCATTAGGCTCTAAAACTAGAGTTATTGTTTTGTTCTTGAGTTGATTATTTGGATTTTATGCCCTTTTTTCTTTCGTGGTGTGAAGATGGCTTAAAGTGAAGAAAAGAGAAAAAATGGAACAAAAAGAAGGGAGTGAGAGTGAGTCGTCTATTCGCAGATGAAAACCGACAAGACGTTGGCCAAAGGCCAAATATCATTTCCATAGAGGATTAATGCCACTAGAGGTTCACGACTTGCCAGCAGCGAGTCGTCGGTCCAGTCGCCGAATGATACCCAGAAGTTCTGAAAAATGGCTTGAAGACCCGACGGTTCACGGATTGACATCGGCAAAATACTGGGTGAACCGCCAGTGTTCACTAGATTTAGTGAAGATGCAGAAAAGACACCTGCCATTTCACGGATTGTAACCGACGAACTGCCAATGCTTCTATAGGTTCCAAAATGGTGCTCATGGGGGTATAATCTTCCAATACTGGAAAAGAGATAAAAAGTACCCTACTTTTTAGGAGATAAATAGAAGAAAAAGTACTTTGTATAGGAGATGCAGAGGGAGAGAGAGAAACAAAGATATTGAGAGAGCACAAAGCTTACATCACATCATTTTTTCCCCTTTTAGCTGAAGAACATTCTCTTAGCTGAGAGAGGGAGATTCTAATTGAAAATTGTAGAAAGTACTCTATTCTGTTTCCTTTTTGTACTAGTAAGTTTCATCCATTATTGAAGATTATTTTGCGAAGTTGATTTATCTACTTTTGCTATTAAATTTAAAGATGCTATTGATGAATGTGTTTTTTAATTTCTTAACTATGAGTAGCTAAAATCATTAACTAGAGGTGTGTGATGATGAATACTTAATTGGATTAGGTATTGTTAGCATCATCTTCATATTGTTCATGCCAATGTAAATCTATTAGATTCTATTTAGTCTATAAAGGAAGATCCATTTATTATGATATGGGTCTATCTATTCTTGCTTGATTATTGCTTGAAAAAAAATAATTAAGTATTGAAAGAGAATTTAGTAGTGTGTGTGGAGAAGAGAGTGTGAAATTAGTCTAGAAATAGTTGAAATTGCATTCTCTTTCCTTATTAGCAGGTAATAGCTAGGAATAGTGCAATTTCTAATCCAAATCAAGTTGGGTTGAGCGAAATTGTGGCTAGAGGTTTGACAAAGCTCTAGTGAGAGGTAATTAGAAGGCTTAAAAGATATAATTACCCACTTCTCGAGGTTATTTACATTTGTTGGACTTATAAGATTACCTGGCATGTCTCGATCTAGTTAGTGTTTCATCTACAATGCACCACTGGTCTTTCACACCCTTGTTGGCAACTTAGCTGATCTTGCTATTTTATTTCACAAATCAACCAATACAATTCTCTGAAAATTTCAAATCCCCCAATTTTATTTATTTTTATATTAAATCTACGTGGTGCAAGCTAAAATCAATTTATCAATGTACACTTGAAATTATCATTCCCTAGTCCTCGTGGGATTCGACCTCGACACTCGTGGGGTTACTTGTTTTGATACTTCGGCCGTGTATATTCTTTCCATTAAAGATATATTTTGGATGTTATCACTCACTAACCAGGGTAGAGACTGAAAATGGTTTAGAAAGAGTTTCTGGACTAATATCAAGATGCACTGCAACATAAGGAGTCATGAGGGAAAGTGTGGCGCCTAGATCCAGTAAGCATATACATCAATGTGGAAAAGGCGCAACATACCCTTAACCACATCCAGTGAGTTCTCCTGATCCTTCTTGGAAAGAGGGAATGGAAATGATTTTGGCGCTAACCACCACCTGTACCTGAAGCAATGCACTATAGAGCTGGGCGACTTGTCGGGGCTGGTGAGGTAGAAGTCTGGGCCTTTTCTCATCCTACTGACGAGCACTCTCTCAACCTATGACCCAGCAGGCCACAACCAAAACAACCCTCTTTTCCCAGATGACACTCCCTAGGGTGTTTCTTACCACTCTTAGGACATGTTGGAAAAGTGAGGCTGCTGGAGACATGGCTCTAGGACTGGGAGCCTGATTTCCCACCCCTCCTATGTTTGCGGGGTCTAGAGGACGGAGTGCCGGATGAGAAAGGTGTGTGAGGCCTCTACTGCTTCTAAGGACTTGCTCCACTCTACCATCCCTCCTTCCATTGTTTGTACCAAATCTGAGCCACCCCTTTCAGCTGATAGGCATCTAAATCAGCACTCTCTGTAGATGTGACACCCATGATTTAGGTGATTTTTCTGTAGCTCGTCCAAGAACTCCTACGAGTCCACTTCTACCTTAGACCCATAAGTATGGAGTGCTTCAAACTCATGTAAAGGAATCTACTGGATGCATCTTTCAGACATCCTAGGACACTCTAAACCTAACGCTCTGATACCAAGTTTGTCATAACTCGAGTCTACACCCTGGATGTGATACGGTACTTAGGGCTATAAGTGATTCCAAGCTAACCCATAGAGTAGCATACTACTGAAACTCCTAATACTGTATGAAATCTATAAGCAGAAGCTTTATAAGGTATAACTGAACAAAATACTTTTAAGTAAAACATTAAATCTAATAACACACTGAATTACTAACTCTGTTTGAAAGTTATCTAAGAACTGATGAGTTGCTGGGACAAGCCCTAGCTAACTCTAACGTCTAAACTGAAATATCAACATTCAATAGTCCAGAAAGGAAACTCCGGCCCTCAGTAATATAGGAATCACCACTAAGATCTGTTGATATCCACCGTAGAAGGACTACTGACGATGGTGAGACTGATAACCTGCGCCTATATCATAAGATGATATAGCATAAAGAGTATGCATCAGTACTTTGAAAGTACTGAGTAAGTGAGATATGAAGTAAATGTAAAGATACTGAGACTCTATAAGCTGAGCTAACAAAACATGCAATGACCATAACTGAAATCATAAATACAGAAGTATCTGAAAATCTAATAATACTGTGAGTACTAGTAACTGTCTGAAGGTCATACACATACCCCAAATTCTGGAGGACTGAACTGAACTGGAGACTATGAGTATACTAGACTGAGTTGTACTATATTATACTACGGGAGAATCTATAACCGATATGTAAACACGTGAGCTAGATGTGGAGTTCGATGTATACCCCCCATCGGAGAAGGCCCACTATACCTTGCAAAGGTATAATAGTTGAACTGGTGATCACTGTTTGTTCCCATTCAGGCTAATAACCTATGGTGTCAACATAGTTCTAGGAACCTGGGTGCACTGAAACTCGGCTCCGTTTGGTGCTAAGTTCTACTCCCGCTGGAAATTCTAATTATATCTAACTAGGTTGATAGCTCAAAACTGGTGTACTAAGACTTAAGTTAGGACTACTTTTCTAGAAGTGTCCTGAGAGTCTAAGGACTTGAAGGTAACTATGTTCCAAGACTCGTTAGAGCTGCTTTATTTGAAAGTGTCATAATGGTTTAAGGAACAACTAACAAACTAATAACTGGTACTACTAAAGTTATTGAATTCTTCAGGACTAAAAGTAGTCAAACTGATCAACTGACATTTCTGTAAAATATTGAGTGTTGATTGAGGCTCTGAGAGTGACTAAATCAATGACTAACTTCTAATCATGAATCTGTAGTAATATTGGTAAATTAAATGCTGACAAAGAATATTCATGTCTAAATTTTCAATTATGCAAGTCCTATTCAAATCACATATAAAGATTAGTGCTAAAATACATATTGTATGAAATGAAATACCAAACATGAATTACAACTGATAATAATCTAGGAAAAACTAAAAAATTATCACAATTAAGAAATTTATAAACTATCTGAAGGAAAACCCTAATTTCAGTATACTATAGGGCTAAAAATAAGGAGATTTCTATAAAGTATTTGGGACACAAGNGGGCTAAAAATAAGGAGATTTCTATAAAGTATTTGGGACACAAGGGTGAATGAAATTCCCTTGCTGAAATCCCACATACCTGTAGCAGAATTTCTCTGAGAAAATCCTTAAGGAATTTGAGAAGAAAATATGTAACCCTTGTTCTTTCCCTGCAATTCATGTATGAATTCTTGCGTACTGCCTTTGATAGTAGAGGTGAGAATGAGAGAAATGTTCAATTAACTCCCTAAATCCCCCTTAAAAATGCACCCCAAACGATGTAGTTTAGGCATTAAAATAATAGGGTTTTACAAAAATGCATCTAAAATAGTTATTAAAATTTCTGCTTGTCAGGTTGTACAACTCAACCTACGAGTTGTACCAAAGTTCAATGGCACGTACGTTAACTCGTGGTTAGGGACCGTGCTCCACACCATTTCTCTGAAGTTTTCCACAGAAGCCTTCTACAATCCGTACAAGAATCCTACAACTCGTACCTCGGTCTGTTATTTCCTCCTAAACACTCCTCTGATTCAACTCACAACTCAGTGTACGGTCCATAACAACATACCACGAGTTATACCACCAATCGTTATTACACATGATTTCCCTGATCATTTCTCTGAACTTATCAACAATTGGTCGATACGATCAATACCATCTTGGTATGAGTCGTAACATGCACTTGTGATTCCTCCAATAACACTTACTGTTTTCCTCCAACCCTCCTGCTATGAGTCTAGGTACGGCTTGTACGATGATTGTACGAATCGTATTGTGGCTCGTACTAAGGTCTTTTTCCCAGTTTTTCGCATGATAAAGTTTTAAATCTAAAGACTAATCTCAAGAATTTTTTGGGTGTTACAATATCTTCCCCTAAGG